>OX459103.1:17061806-17094306 GCA_949775045.1 Metridium senile
AGCAATTTGATTCTATCTCATGGATATAGTGTTTGCGCTCTATATTCCACAGTAGCAATTTGATTCTATTTCATGGATATAGTGTTTGTGCTCTAATTCCACAGTAGCAATTTGATTCTATTTCATGATATAGTGTTTGTGCTCTATTCCACAGTAGCAATTTGATTCTATTTCATGGATATAGTGTTTGTGCTCTAATTCCACAGTAGCAATTTGATTTTATTTCATGGATATAGTGTTTGTGCTCTAATTCCACAGTAGCAATTTGATTCTATTTCATGGATATAGTGTTTGCGCTCTATTCCACAGTAGCAATTTGATTCTATCTCATGGATATAGTGTTTGCGCTCTATATTCCACAGTAGCAATTTGATTCTATTTCATGGATATAGTGTTTGTGCTCTAATTCCACAGTAGCAATTTGATTCTATTTCATGATATAGTGTTTGTGCTCTATTCCACAGTAGCAATTTGATTCTATTTCATGGATATAGTGTTTGTGCTCTAATTCCACAGTAGCAATTTGATTTTATTTCATGGATATAGTGTTTGTGCTCTAATTCCACAGTAGCAATTTGATTCTATTTCATGGATATAGTGTTGGTGCTCTAATTCCACAGTAGCAATTTGATTCTATTTCATGATATAGTGTTTGTGCTCTAATTCCACAGTAGCAATTTGATTCTATTTCATGGATATAGTGTTTGTGCTCTAATTCCACAGTAGCAATTTGATTCTATTTCATGGATATAGTGTTGGTGCTCTAATTCCACAGTAGCAATTTGATTCTATTTCATGATATAGTGTTTGTGCTCTAATTCCACAGTAGCAATTTGATTCTATTTCATGGATATAGTGTTTGTGCTCTAATTCCACAGTAGCAATTTGATTTTATTTCATGGATATAGTGTTTGTGCTCTAATTCCACAGTAGCAATTTGATTCTATTTCATGATATAGTGTTTGTGCTCTAATTCCACAGTAGCAATTTGATTCTATTTCATGGATATAGTGTTTGTGCTCTAATTCCACAGTAGCAATTTGATTCTATTTCATGATATAGTGTTTGTGCTCTAATTCCACAGTAGCAATTTGATTCTATTTCATGGATATAGTGTTTGTGCTCTAATTCCACAGTAGCAATTTGATTTTATTTCATGGATATAGTGTTTGTGCTCTAATTCCACAGTAGCAATTTGATTCTATTTCATGATATAGTGTTTGTGCTCTAATTCCACAGTAGCAATTTGATTCTATTTCATGGATATAGTGTTTGTGCTCTAATTCCACAGTAGCAATTTGATTCTATTTCATGGATATAGTGTTTGTGCTCTAATTCCACATAACAGTAGCAATTTGATTCTATTTCTTGATATAGTGTTTGTGCTCTTATTCCACAGTAGCAATTTGATTCTATTTCATGGGAATAGCGTTTGTGCTCTATTACACAGTAGCAATTTAATTCTATTTTATGGATAAAGTGTTTGAACCCTATTTCATAGTAGCAATTAACATATAGATTTTATCATCATATACATACAGTTTATTTTATAATATGCCTAAGGAAAAATTCAAAAATAGCGTAATTAAAAGATTACATCCGATGCAAACTAGCCTATATGTCTAGATAAAAAAGATTGCCAAGATTGGATTCATATTTTACAATAAAACTATATTAATTATAGATCTAACTAAAGAAAAAAAATACATTATATGTATGAGTTATAATGAAAAAAAACGAAAATCTTATAAATTATGACAAAATGTGTGTTTTAATAATATTTTTTTTAAAAAGACAAAATTCATCAATTTAACAATAAAATTGTGAAGCTCTAAGAAATAATAATAATTTGCTTATAAAGTGCTTATTTGAGTCTGTTCAAAGCACTGAAAAATAACAAAAATATATAACTATAATTTAAATGCTAATAATTTGAGCAAGTTTTGAGTTTCGTTTTAAAAAGTGATAAATTTGAGATGTCTCTAATAGAAGAAGCTAGGTTAGGATTTAGTGCGTCTACTCTACCAATATTAAGCAAAAGATATTTAATACAATGTTATGTATTAAATATTGATACATTTGATATGGGTCGCTAAACTTCAGTCTCCAAAACCACAATTATTTTTTAATGAAAAACACACAAAAAAAATACACAAAAAAAAAAAATTAAACAGAGTTCAATTAATACTACGAATATCGAAAGAAGTTAAGATTACACGAATAGTATAGACATTTTCAATTGTGCTCAAGACTTTTGAAGTGCTAAATCTTTTAATACTTTAGTACGCTAAATATATAAACTGTGTCTAAAGTACATAGCAAAAACAGACATTTTTTTCAACAGAGTTCATACTAATTAAAAATATCGAAAACAATTAGGATAGAATATAAATTTTTAATTGTGTTTAAGACTTTTGAAGTGTTAAATCTTTTAATACTTTAGATGCTAAATAAGTGCGAAAAGCTTGTCTATATAAAGTACAAAGTAAACGTACGGAGTCAAAATGTTAAGTACAAATCAAAACAAAACCCTTGTAGCTCCGTCAAAGGATTATATAACGTCTGGAACACTATAAACTAGCTAGTTGCATTTACTCTTACGCTGAAAAAATATAGTTTTACACTGTGAAAGGATAATTTTATTTCTTTAATATTTAAAATGACTCCCACTTGAATTTAAAGGTGTTTTATATTGTAGCTGTAAAACGAGAGAGAAAATCACGAAGGCCGCATTTTCTTTTACGCTGACATAAATATATTTTTTCTCCGTCAAAGGATAATTATATGTGCTTAATATTTAATATTTAACATAATTCACTTTCAAATTTAAACGTGTATTGTAAGCCATAAAACGAGGGAGAGCTACAATAGAATCACGAAGGTCTTTTCTCATTCCGAACCATATCTAAAATTAGAATAAACAAGCTCTTGTACAATTGTGTACTCAGACGAAGGTTTGACGTTCAAAACTTCAGTAAATAAAAGTATTTTTACTGTCTAAAAAGTTTATTTTAACTTCGGCGAAGAATTACAGTCCGTAAACTCCAGTGGGTATATTTTTAACCTCATGCAAACGTGCAACACTCCAAAGCATTTAGATGGCTTCAACTACGAATGGTTTACTCAGCATGAAACACATAATCCGCTGTGCGACACAAATAACACCAACTGGTCTAAAATAATGATTTTAAAATGTTACCTGGTGTTGCGAACTTGACAACTTTAGTCGCTCGCTCCTTCTCGTAGACAATGTCAACTTCATTCGGCTCATTTGATGTCCAGTTACTATCATCGGCTTCAGCGTCTTCGAACACACGAGTTTTTCCATGAGATGTTTTCTCGACTGTCATCATGCTATAATGCGAAAGGCCGTACTGTGCAATCTGTATTGGATAGAAATGCCCTTTAGGGTTCCATTGTATTGAAACTGGCACCTCTTCTTTGCCGCTTATACATAAAACTCGTTGTCTGCCTTCGACGTGGTAGCCTTTGAACCAAAGAAAAGGACCTTTTGGATCGTAAGTATCCTTCGACTCGTGAATTTCAGAATAACAATGTCGCCATTCTAAGACTTTGTGTTTATCAACTTTTTTCACGTCTCCGTAGATCTCGAAGTAGTTCTTAACGAAGGTAAAAGGGATGTAGACTTCGTTTGTGTCTGTATCCATTCGTCCCTGGATCTTCTTGTCGCCTCCATTTACGATAACATCAATCGACTCGTAAGGAATGCTTTTCGGACAGTTGTTTCGGATCCTTGCCTCGCGTTCTTTGCGATCTCCATATTCCTGGTCTTCGCGTTCCCTCAACGCTGCAGATACAAGATCGGCGCAGTAGATTTGTGGATCAGGATTGGAATTGTCGTCGTCTTTTGAGACAGTTGATAACGGATGGTTCTTCTGGCAAAGACTCCATGCTAGATACCAAGTTACGAATCCACTCAAAACACACGCTAAAATTAGTTTAAATGTGAGTCTACCACATAGGCAGTGCAGTAAACGCATAGTTTAAGTCTTTATCTAGTTGAATGAATGCAGTTGTCCTCTTTTCTTGGTCAAAAGAGGGCTGCTTTTGTCAGTGAAGATGTTGTTTTGGATACGACGCATCCGCCATATTGAATTAAACCGCTAGTCCCAGTACTTCACCAGTATGCACTGAATGGATTTCCGGTTCCGGTATTGTTCCGGTTAATAATTGAGTGGAAACGATAGACAACTTACAGACAAGCAAGCAAGCAAGCAAACAAACGTACGAACAAACAAGCAACAAAAGACAAACATATAAAGTTATAAACAAACAAGTAAACAACCAAGCAGACAGACAAACAAACAACAAACAAACAAACAAACAAACAAACAAGTAAACTGACAAGCAACAAACAAACAAACAAACAAACAAACAAACAAACAAACAAACAAACAAACAAACAAACAAACAAACAAACAAACAAGTAAACTGACAAACAAACAAACAAACAAACAAACAAACAAACAAACAAACAAACAAACAAGTAAACTGACAAACAAACAAACAAACAAACAAACAAACAAACAAACAAACAAATAAACAAACAAACAAACAAACAAGTAAACTGACAAACAAACAAACAAACAAACAAACAAACAACTGAACAAACAAACAAACAAATAAACAAACAAACAAACAAACAAACCGGCTGAAGTAAACAGACGAACAGACAGACAGACAGACAAACAGACAAACAGACAAACAAACAAACAGACAAACAAACAAACAGACAAACAGACAAACAGACAAACAAGCAAGCAAACAAACAAACAAACAAACAAACAAACAAACAATAACAAAGACAAACCGCATGTAAATAAACAAACAAACAGACAAACAAATAAAGAAACGAAACGAAACGAAACAGCGAATGAACGAACAATTGAATGAATGAATGAATAAAAGGGTGCATGATTAAACGAATATGATGGACCGTATAATATAAAAAAAAAAATAAACAAATAAATACAAAGAATAGAACCGAAAATAAAAATAAGAATTATACTACATCCACAAAGCCTCATTCATTCAATAGAGTTTATCAAACAGACAAAGGTCAGCTAACAACTTGTATTACATTTCTTCCGTATTTTTGCTTGATCATTTACCCAAATGTCCCCCGAAAATACTGGTAAGCCAAAACATTCAACGCGAACACGATACTATTGTGAAATTACGACTAATATAAAGAGGGAATGAAAACAATTATCAAAAAGTGCGAAATGTTATGGCTTTATACTTTACACAGATGGTACAAAATAGCCAATCATTGGAATTATTATTGAAAAAATGTGAGTCTAATTTAGGCATTAAACATTTGTAAATTTATCAATCACAGATGCCCCAAGAATGTACAAAAAGTAGCCCCTGGGGGGTAGGAGTGGGGGAAGGGGAAAGCTCAGCAAACAAAACTAGAATGGGAAGCTAAGAGGAAGAGGAAAGAAAAGAAATTGTGAAGGTTATTATTTTATTATTTCAAAAAAGTTAAAGTATAAATTTTCAATTATCTTATTTGTAAACGGAAACTAGCGAGTAAACTAGTATAGGCTGCGTTGGTGTTTGATATAAACGATAGGTAATAGAATGAAATTTGGAACACCGTAAAAAATGTTAACTTAACTTTACTGACGTTTCGAGCTTTAGCCATTCGTCGGAGTAAAACGGTCATTTGTTTAAATTTCCCCCTTTATTTACTCCGACGAAGGGCTAAAGCTCGAAACGTCAGTAAAGTTAAGTTAACATTGTTTACGGTGTTACAAATTTCATTATATTTCCTATCATTTGTAAACGGGCACGCAAAATACTGTGTTGATCTGATCGAAAAATATAGCCCTAGTCACGAACTGATCCGAAACTTCGGCAGCATGCACGTGATACATTCTGGTACTGAGGACGACAATACTTCAGTTTCACGTTATCTAGCACCGCTGTACTATTTGGCAAAAGGCGCATTTGCACAGGCTAAGCTCAGATTTGTTGTGAAAATATTCCCAAATCCCAAGCAAAGCACGAAAAACGTTTATCGCTTAACAATAGAAAACACATTTGAATTTACTCTCTGATCGAAGGCTATCGCTGTGAAAATGCGCCTTTCGTCAGTCAAATTGTACAGCGGTGCTAGCTAACATGAAACTGGTCTATTAAGGCCTCGTCTACACGAATCCGATCCAGCTGAAACCGCATAGAAATATTTGCGTCCACACGAATCCGCGTATCAGGAGGATTCAAGTAAAAGTATGCGGTTTCGGTGACCGGATTCACTGGATTCGTGTGGACGATAGGCCGATTCGCATCAAAAAGTATGCGGTTTCAAAAGTATCCGGATCCGTGTAGAAAGGGTCTGAAATACTCTTTGACTAATTTACCTACCAATCAAGGCTAAGACACAGTTAGCCCAAGCTCACTGTTAGTGTTGATTTACTAAAGGATAAGTATATGGGTACTTTTGAACCTTCGAGTTTTTGCCTTAAAATTACGTAAGGCAGGGAGAAGGTAACTTTTTCTGAACAAAATCAGAGGATTATAGAGATCAACAAGAAGACACTGCAGAGTTTTGTTGAATTTTATTAAATTTTAAGGCAAAACTGAAATCGAAGGTTTGAAAGTACCCATATATCCTTTAGTAAATCAACACTAACAGTGAGCTTGGGCTACCTGTGGCTAAGACTGTGCATATAAAAAACAAGAAATTCGAAATTTGAAATTAACTGGTCTAATTTTTCCGATTCAGTTTTTTTTTTAAATTATTTGTTAGTATGAATTATGTCTTTTCTTATAAACATTAAAATAGTAATAAGTTCCTATATAAGCCGTTGACAATACAAGAGCCCCTCCAAGAGATATTGATATCAATATGGCGTATATTTGCGGTATTTGAAAGCCATTATGTTTCGATAGTTTCATTGAATTATGACGCTTGACCAGCATGCATTTCGTGGTACCAGATTCAGTCTTATTACAGTAAATAGTCTCTGCTGGGATTTCTTCTCGTGTTGAAACCGTCTCACTGCAAAAAGAGGGGGGATATTTACAGTTCGCAAATTGGAACATATACATACACCCTTGCCGAGAAACTTTGTCACCCGTGAAGTGAAAAGCCTACAAGCTAGTAGCGCAGGGGATTATGGGTTACCTTTGTATACTTTATTAGAAAGCAGAGATTTCATGGCCACATTGCTACACTTGCATTGTCAATGTGTTATTGAGAAATGACAAGTAGCGCAGGGGACTATGGGTTACCTATGTATACTTTATTAGAACGCAGGGATTTCATGGCCACATTGCTACACTTGTCAATGTGTTATTGAGAAATGACAAGTAGCGCAGGGGACTATGGGTTACCTATGTATACTTTATTAGAACGCAGGGATTTCATGGCCACATTGCTACACTTGTCAATGTGTTATTGAGAAATGTCCGTTCTGACTTATCAAACAACAAGAAAGACATTAATTCCGAACGCACATTTAGTTTCTGAACTGATCCATGATACTTTGCACCAATAGCTTGTGTGCTTTTCACGGGTGACAAATTAACTTTCTCGGAAACGGTGTATACAGCTAGTTCAAAAAACGTAGAATACTGAATAATGCATTGCAAGCTGGACCGAAATGCATTTTGGGTGTATTGTGTGTATTGTTGATACTGAATTACATTCCACTTCTTGAGACTATAATTCATCATCAACAATACACAGAAGGCCAATTTCAAAACTTGTACTCGTATTCAATCTCGTACTCGTTGTCAAATCTGAAGTTCCCAAATATCTCCCTTTAATATACGAGTTTTTGTTATTTCAAATTAATGAGACCCACAATGCCGTTCGGTCTTGGAATACACTATTTAGTATTCAACGTTTATTGAAATAGTTGTAAATCTTCAAAAAGGTGACTGATTCCAAGACGAAAATTAAGGAGCATAGACGTCCCCTTCACAGTTCCCTGCGCCATCTTGAAAGGTAGCCGGGCATTTGCATTGAAGCGAGGCGAACGTTGAACCTGATTGAGACCTTTTACAGCGGGACGCGCAAAAGTATGACCAGTATTAATATATTGGCATACTTCTATGCAGACTTTATGCTGCGAAACGAGTTTTTACACGCCTTATTCGGTAAATTTAGACAACTTCACATCAAATGTGCCTGTTTAAAGTACAAACTACCGTGCATAGAAGTATGCGAATACATTAAATGTGGTTATACTTTTGCGCGTCGCGTCGCGCTGCGCTGTAACACATTACGGGACAATTATTCACGTGTCTATATCATTGTAAGCTCAACATTCGTCTAGCATCGATGCAAAGGCCCGGCTACCTTTCAAGATGGCGAGGGAAACTATGAAGGGGACTATATAGGCATACACCTATTTCATAAAGGTTCTTACTTCTTCTGCTAATTTTCATTTGAACTTACTTGCTGTGTTCTCGTGTTCTTGTGTCCGCTGTCTCTTGAAAGTCCACATCGAGAAAAGGAATTTTCTCTGTCTTTACAATTTTCACAAACTTACTGTTTGGCTTAATTTTGGTTTTTGTATTATTCAACTTGATATGTGTAATTTTCTTATTGTCTTTGCTTGCTATTGTGTCGTTATCTTTGTGCTTTGCTTTCTTTTTGTTTATCAAAGTCTTTTCTTTCGTCAAAGATTTCGCTTCGGTGAACGCCTTTTCCTCTTTTAAAGTCTTTTGTTTAATCAAAGTTTTTTCTTCCTTCAATGGCTTCACTTCCATCTTCGCTAATGAGTGTTCTAAACCTTTAAGTTTATTTTTGAATTGATTAATATTGATAACCTTCGTTTCGCCAGTGCTTGAAACTCCTATGACCTGTTTTTCTTTCTTAAGCATATTTTCCAGTTTCTCGTTACTTTGGTTTGGATTTCCTGGACAAGTATCACGATGTTCATAATCAAGCGCATTAGTCCAGGCAGTCGTTACACAACGACCGTTTCCATTACAGTTTGATTTACTGCATTTTGTGCTACGATTTTGTGTTGATATGAAGTACGGGCCTAGTTTGGTGTGGATGTAGTTGTTTATTTGGTTGCAGATAAATGGTGACGTGTTTTCATCACGACGATTGCCCCACATTACTATTCCTCCAGCACCAATATCAGCTGCTTGACCTATGGTGTTGTGTAAATCAACCTGGGAAGAATCCATGATAACTGTTAGTTTTACCTTGTTTAGGTAGCGGTCAAGCAGGCAAGCAGGCAAGCAGGCAAGCAGGCAAGCAGGCAAGCAGGCAAGCAGGCAAGCAGGCAAGCAGGCAAGCAGGCAAGCAGGCAAGCAGGCAAGCAGGCAAGCAGGCAAGCAGGCAAGCAGGCAAGCAGGCAAGCAGGCAAGCAGGCAAGCAGGCAAGCAGGCAAGCAGGCAAGCAGGCAAGCAGGCAAGCAGGCAAGCAGGCAAGCAGGCAAGCAGGCAAGCAGGCAAGCAGGAAAGCAGGCAAGCAGGCAAGCAGGCAAGCAGGCAAGCAGGCAAGCAGGCAAGCAACTTCTAGTAAATCAATAATTGATCAATTGTTCTACCAAATGAAGAAACCAACTCGTTATCAATACTCACATCAGTAAGAAATTCATAATCCAAAGGATTTTTCTCATATATCATTCTAAAATAAGGAAATATAGGTAAAGTTGTCCCAGACTGTTTATATGTTTTAGACAGTCTAAATGCTTCTGCTAATCGTCCTCTCACTAAGTCTCTATTTGTAGATGAACGATCAAGTAGATAGATAGATGGATAGAGAGCTGTACTTGTGGAAAACATCCAAGATAATGCATCATTTTGCTCTTTTACCTGAAAAAAATATTCATGTTAATATTTCTATGTTTATGCCTGTCTATTTATTTAATTATTTATCAAATTAGTTTTGTAAATAGCTTGTATACATATGTAATTTTCTATTTATACATTAACAATCTATTTATAATAAATATTCAATATGTATTTATATATATATATATATTTGTAAATATCTTTAGATTCAAAGGTGCAAATAAATCTGTCTGTCTGTCTGTCTGTCTGTCTGTCTGTTACACTCATCATATTATTAATGTGCTTATTCTTATGTTAATGTTTTAATGCGTTTGCTTGTCATGTTTATGCTTGTGCTTATGCTGATGTCACAGTGAAGTTGAAAACTAACACAGCCGCGCAAACAATTGTTCCCTGCGCCATCTTGAAAGTTAGTCGGGCCTTTGCATTGAAGCGAGACGAACGTTGAGCTTGCAATGATAGAGACACGTGAATAATTGTCCCGCAAGGTGTTAAAAGGTCTCTATCAATGCAAGCTCAACTTCCGTCTCACTTCGATGCAAAGGCCCGGCTACCTTTCAAGATGGCGCAGGGAACAATTGTTTGCGACTATTGGAATATCTTACCTCTTCAGAACATCTATAATTGGATTTTTCGTTACCATAGCAATCAGGAAATCCATAAAAGCCCCACTTAGCATGAGGCCGTAGGTGTTTCCCAAGTTTTAAGGTCTCAAGCATCATCCTTCGCGCCGAGTCCTCAAACTGCTTACGAGAATGTTCGACTAGGTTTTCCATCGGCCATTCAGGATGCTGTTGACGTAGAATGTCTATAGATCGGGTTTGGTAGATTTTTTTGGAATCCCAGTTCCGCCGCCATGTTGGTCTCCAGCCCTCCCAGTCAATCACGGCCAAACCGTGGAAGTTGGGGTCTGGGATACGACCTATGATATCTCGTGTTGATTTCTCTAGATGTGCGTTGATATCTACAAGCTAAACAAAAAAAAAAAAAACAAAAAAAAACAACAATCAGAATGGATGATATATGTCTTAATATAAAACAACCAATCAGAATGGACGATATATGTCTGAATAAAACAACCAATCAGAATAGACGATATATATCTGAATTAAACAACCAATTAGAAATGTATAAAGATATATAAAAAGTATATTTATAATAACAAAATATTTATATATTTATTTGTATATTTTTGTATATTTGTTAACAATATTTGGTTATCCTAATGAAGTTTGTCATAACAAATATGTAAACAAGATTCTCAATTTCAGTTTTCGCAAAGAAATCGAGTAAAAAAGAATTGCTTTTCAAGTACAAGTCATATACAAGTTTAAATATAGTTTTATAGTTTTAAGTAGCAACATTAAAGCTGATTCAAGTAATTTTTTGGACGTTTTAATTTTGCATAATAATCTTTTCTTCTTCTTCTTTTTCCTCTTAATTATTCTCCTAAATTCATTATTTTAGAAAATAACACCACTTTTTCTTTTGTATGATCAGTAGAGTGAAGTCATTTAACCTGTGAAATAGATATTAGACTAATACACCTTAGCAGTCTCTAATTCCATTGTTTTCTTTTGTGTCTATTTGACTATTACACCTTGACTATTTAATTTTCTTTCAAGGGTTAAATGTCCACACTCTAATATACGTACGTTGTACTAAAATATAACAGTAAACAATTTTTGTCGAAATACCAAATAATGCGATCATGATGCACTTTCACACTACAAAAAAGTCAACAGCTTTTTATTCTCAAATTGCATTGTTCGTCCCGTTTTCACAGCTGAGACGATTTGTCCGTCAAACAGTATAACCGTGACACATTAGTAAATACTAAATTAATTGTACAATTTTTGCTATCTTTTAATGTAGAACTATTTTGTACTATTTGTTTTTGTTTTTCAAGAACATAAAGTGCAAATATTTTATCTGTGAAACATTAGAGTGAAGACATTTAACCCGTGAAACAAAATTAAATAGTCAAGGTGTAATAGTCAAATAGACACAAAAGAAAACAATGGAATTAGACACTGCTAAGGTGTATTAGCCTTATTTCACGGGTTAAATGCCTTCACTCTAGAGTGAAGATAGAGTGGTTCTCATTAACCCGTGAAACACACTTTAGCGTAATATGCTTTATTACACTTTAACTTTAACTTTGTGTTTTATAATCATTTGTTCAATAGCACTATTACACATTAATACACTTTATTACTCTTTCCCTATTACACTTTGTTTCACGGGTTAATGAAAACCACTCTAAATGACTTCACTAGACTCTAGTAAATACTAAATAGTACAATTTTTGCTAATTCTAAATTGTTTTGTATTGGTTAATTAGCGCTATTTTGTACTATTTAGTTGAATAGTATTTCACCGATATATTGTTTGAACTTCAGTGAAAAAACGTTTTTGCTTTAACACACTATTTAATTATCATTCTTTTTAAGGTGAATAATATGCCGTTTTTAGTCTTATCCTTTAGAGTGCGAATCAAAAAACCGTGGGCACCTAGAAATATTTTATAAATCGTTTATTATTCGTTAATTGAACAACTCAGAAACCGACAACTATATCACGTCAAGACGTTTTCGCTGATGTGTAGTATGATAAACTTTTTGTAGTAAGAGTTGTTTGTGAGTTGTTCAACGAACAATAAACGATTTCTAAAATATTTCTGGGTGCTCACGGTTTTTCGATCCGTACTCTAAAATTTGTCGGAAGAGAAATTCCGGGAGAAATTCACAATTCACATATTATAAAATAAATAACTTGCCATTTTACCCGTGAAAGTTTGTAAGCGTACAGCGCTAGCTAGCAATACGAAAATCCTAAAACTAAATAAAATTAAAACCCAATGACCGATAAATTAACGGTCACTGACCTAACAACAACCCAAAGTGACCTCTAGTCTCTCCTACCTGGGGCATGCCGCCATTGTAGCTTCTCGTGCCGGCCGAGTTCGTAAAATATGGGTAATAACCCAACTGAGCGTTGTAGAATACAACAACTTCCTCGCCATTCCAAGTCTGCTTCGAATTAGCTCGTATTTTATAGTCTTCTAAGTTGATCTTTATACTGAAATTCTTCTGGCAGCCACCTGTTGGCGAGTTCCAAACGCCGATAAAAGGTTCATGCTCTTTTGTAAATTGGTCGCACTGGCAGACTGTGTTGCGAGAGTCACAAACGCTTATTAAAAACCCTAGGAAAAAAGCTGCAGTAATTCTACGTTTGATTACTGACATAGAAGTGTTTAAAGTCATTGTGTGACATCTTTCTAGGTTGTTTTGGGTCGAGAAGAACACAGCCTTGAAGTGTTTGGCTACCCGTTCAGCAACAATGATGTAAGAATACGATTTGGTTCATTAAACAGGGCGTTTCTATGGCGACACACGAATTGAACCTTGTTACTTGTATTTCCATGGTAACAAAGGCAAACTTGTCCGTTAATGTAAAGGCCCGGGCAAACGGTTTCAACATTTGCTTCAACATCCGTTCGATTTTGTTAATTGAATGGCAATGTTTAAACGCTTTTGAACTCTTTCAACATTGTTGAAACATGTTGAATCGATGTTGAATTGATGTTGAAAAAGTTTTTTAAAAAAGAATTTAAACATTGCAATTGCATTCAACAAAATCGAACGGATATGTTGAAGCAAATGTTGAAACTGTTTGGCTGGACCCTTACGATCGGCGATAAATTCACAACACGAAGAATGTATGTAAATATAATATCTAGTTTTAATTGAATTTTTCATTTTGCCTAACCGTTTTCTTTCTATAGTATTCCCTGACATAAATTTCAGAGAGTTTGGAATCGATTCAATCATTTTTATGGGCAGAAACTCTGAGTAGAAAGTTTAACGCGGATTTGCAAACGAAATATTTGTGTGCGTTACCCTGGAAATAGAGTTGATTGAAGTCCAATAAAACTCTATTTTTTCGTTTCTGTTTGAAGGTCTAGTTGGTCGCTTGTGACTGGAAACGACAGTAAGCCATTCTCACTTCTTACGCGATAGCTCCGTAGAAGGGATTTGTTTCGCTTCTCAACTTATAGGTGGACGTACAGTGACTTAGTTTGTAATGGTTTTGCCAATCAACCATTGTTATTAAAACAAAGAAAATTAAAACATCTATAGGTGGACGTAGCGTTACGTATTTGGTTATGGTTTTGACAATCAACCATTATTAATAAAACAAAGAAAAATAGAACATCTATTGTTCAAATGGTTGGTACTAGTTGTACTAGTTATCCTTCAATAAAATTATTGAAAAAACAAATAAATGTGTTTTCTATTGTTAAGCGGTAGTATTTTGGAGTTTGCTTGGCTTGGAAATTGTCCCGGAATATTTTGACAACAAATCGAAGCATTGCCTGCTCAATTGCGCCTTTTGTCAAATAGTACAGCGGTAGATAACGTGAAACTGGAGCATGAAGGGCCACAGTTCAAAGCTCTTCTTTTTCCTTCTCTCCTTCCTTTACCTTGGTACCACTAGCCTCGCTTTGAGACTCGGTCAGTCTTGGGAAAAATTCGGTCCAGAACTCAACTTGCCTCTCACGAAGACCGCGTTGTAACTTGGGATGGGTAGACAGACGTAGATGCGCATGCTCTTGATTGTATTGTGGCCACGTGACTGGCATGTGATCAGAACCGTTTGGATCTCTGGAATGAAAAGATTGATTAACATATAGAGTACAGCGTTTTTCATCATTCTTCTATTTGTCACGTGTCCTCAGACATAATTGGCAATGAAGATGAGAATACAACGAGCATTAAATACAATACTCCCCTCACAGTTCCCTGCGCCATCTTGAAAGCTAGCCGGGCCTTTATATCGAAGCCAGACGAACGTTGAGTTTGCAATGATAGAGACGTTTTAACAAGGAGCAAGGATGGCACAGTTGGTTAGTGTGCGGCATTCTGTGCGAGAGGTCCCGAGTTCGATTCCCAGTGACCTCACATCCTTGTTTCGACTTCTCTCCTTCCCGTGTAGCACCGTCGGCATAAAATTTATCATGCATGATTTGACTGTCACGAGTTACCGACGTTAAATAAGGTTACTTTACTACCAACTTACGGGACAATTATTCACATGTCTCTACCATTGCAAGCTCAACGTTCGTCTCGATTCAATTCAAAGGCCCGGCTACCTTTCAAGATGGCGTAGGGAACTGCTGGTTTGATTTCAATTGATTAGTTACTTCAATTAAGTGTACATAAGGTGCTACAAAACTAAAATACATGAACTGGACATTCAAATAGTAGCACTAAATGAGGGGCAAAACGTATACTAGACTCTTAGTCCGAGCGAGGTTAGCCTTATTGAATTACACTAGCTACCCCAGCCCCTTCCCTCCCCTCCCCTCCCCCCAAAATGGCATTGTGGTTGTATTGTTAAAGTAAAGAAGCTAACAAGGTGATCTCGCTTCGAAGCGCGCAAAGGATTGTTTATCAAAACGAATAGTTCCAAAATAGCGCCTCGAGACAAAAACAATTTCGGTTACTTTTAGGCATTTGTATTTAGTTTTTATTCTTTTTTATTCCTAATAGAGCAGCAGTGAACTTTTATTATCCAAATTAATAACATAACTTTTTAATATTAAGTTATTTTAATGTATTTATACAGGGTTTAACACGGGAAACAACTCTCTCGAACGACGCCATCTTGGAACTGTTGGCGAGAGATGCTTCTGATTGGCTTATACTAACCGGAAGTGCACGCGCGAAATCACCTGATAAGTCACATACCCATATTTAGCAAAGTTAGTCCACATTTGCATCCAGTATTTGGTAAAACCTTCTTCGAGAGCAGAGAAGTTGCCTGGTAAAAGAAACCCAAGTTCCTTGCCTATCACATCTTTCTTTAATGGAAGACCAAAGGTATAAGCCAGGTCAACAACATGATATGCACCCAGCCAGGCAGGAAACCTGTTAAAATATAATGTAAACCTGTTTTGTATAATAACGATCAACTCATTGATACTCAAACCACTCACGTGACGTGACGATCGTTCGGCCGTTCAGTCGTTTATAAAACTAATTTTTAGTAAAGTATTTCACGGAGTTACAAATGTCATTGTATTACATATCGTATACACCCATTTCAATTAACGTTGTCCATTTTGAATGGTTGATCTGAGACCGATAAGAATTGTGGGAGTTCATTAAATTTCAAATACATTGTTTTAATCACACTTGAATGGTGCTGAACTACAGATAACAGTATTTCAGAAGTAAACATTAATATATTCAAGCGTGATTATAATAGTGCATTTGCAATTTAATGAGCTCCCACATATCCTATCGGTATCAGATCAACCATTCCAGATGAACACAGTTAATTGAAATAGCTGTATAATCCAGCACCGACGCAGTTCACTAAAAGCGCGCGAATCGCTGTAGGTGATAATCGCGAATTATAATTCAACAACAAATGTTCCTCAACTCTCACTGGTTGAGTCGCGATCACGTGACGTGATAGTGCCCGCCGTGTAGGGATACTATTAAAGCATAGTGCCCGCTGAGTGAGAAAACAATTTTGTGGTTGAATAATAAAAACAATAGAGCAGTTAAAATTTCGGGCATGATGCTGTGATAGTTGCCCTTGGAAAATAGATGTTCCTCAAAACAAAGAGGTTCTCAGGCGATTATTTGTTTATTGATTGATTATTGGCAACTATCTCAGCATAATGCCCTCGATTCAACTACAACATTGTTTAAATACTGTGAATTTCTCGACCAATCACCTCACCAGAGATTTTCTATAACACGTGTGTAATATTTATACTAAAATAAGACACTAACCTAGGTGCGTGAGGATGATGGTCCATTACATAGAAATACACTGGAATACCAGCCTTGGCGAGTAGGTTTGCCTCGTCCACAGCCGGCGCCAGAAATACTGAATCTGTATAAGTATCCATGACGATTTGACGTAACTTGTCAGTGTTGTTGAGGTCGCTACGGTCCAGGTACTCCATCATAACCGCATCTTCCGTGAGTGAGGAGGGGGGACTAAACATCAGTATAAATAGTCGAACAACGGCCCTAACTAGCTCTTCATGGATGGTTTTATCCATCATGTACATCATTGCAACAAAAGCTCCCTCGTCTGCAGTGGTTCCTAGTATCACGTCCGCTTTGTTGACTTGTACATTTTTAAGAAGGGTTTTAGGATCGTCGGGAAGGAATTCACCATCGACGATGGGTTTTGTAAGAAACTCTGGACCAGCCATCGTCATCGTATTGGTCAGGTTGGTTTGGCCAGCTAGTATATCCTTAAAGCTGTTAACATTGAAAAATAATACAGTTTAAAATGGATTGAATGATTGATTGATTGATTGAATGAATAAATGATTAACTACATTGATTGATTAATTGATTGATTGATTGATTGGTTGGTTGATTGATTAATTGATTGATTGATGAATGGATGGATGGATGGATGGATGGATTGATTAATTGATTGATTAATTGATTGATTGATTAATTGATTGATTGGTTGGTTGATTGATTGATTGATTGATTGGTTGATTAATTGATTGATTGATGGATTGATTGATGGATTGATTGATTGATTGATTGGATTGATTGATTGATTGATTGGATTGATTGATTGATTGATTGATTGATTGGATTGGATTGATTGATTGATTGATTGGATTGATTGATTGATTGGATTGATTGATTGATTGATTGATTGATTGATTGATTGATTGATTGATTGATTGATTGATTGATTGGATTGGTTGGTTGGTTGGTTGGTTGATTGATTGATTGATTGGATTGATTGATTGATTGAATGAATGAATGATTAATTGCATTGATAGATTGATTGATAAAATGACTGAAGACTGCAGAAAAATGCTATATTTTCAATTATGTTACAGTAGAATCTTTTTTTGCTCTAATAACAATGGTTGGTTAAGTAATAGAATGACTGACCGACTAACTGCTTCATTGCATAGCTCTGACTGACTGACTGACTGGTTAATTATATTTTTGCCAGAAAAGATTTTGTTTTTCATATTTGGAAAAGACAACAGGTGATTTTGCCCCACCCCCCTCTCCCCCCTCTATAAACTAATTAGCGTCACGCCCTTTCTACCAATTTCTATTATAGGCTTGTAGTTATGAAATTTCCCTATGAACTGACCCAACCCTATTACCCTTACCCCCTTTTGGGTTTTTTTGATACCTTTTCTTTTTGAGACAATCCAGTAACTTGTCATCTTTGTCATCACAATTGATGGCTTTGCTAAACACTTCTAGTCCTTTAGTTGATGTAACTCTGCTGCAGCTATACTGACTTACTGATGACCCGCTTTGTGCAATTACACGATGGAACAAGCCTTTACTAAGGGGGGAGATGAGGTGGCTGGAGACACTCATTCCACCGGCACTCTCTCCAAAGATGGTCACCTGGTCCGGGTTGCCACCAAATGCTGCTATGTTTCGTTGAACCCATTTCAAGGAAAGAATCTTGCAATGAAAGAAGGAAAGAAAATGAAAATTTGTTGGAAAATACAGATATTTACCCAACCAGAGCAAGTACCAAGTACATTTAAGTTATCGTCTGAGTGAAAATGTATTCTTCATTACACACACAAGAACAATGGACTTTCTCAAAACAATATACATCCATATTATCCTCAACATCACTTAAACCTGGGTTTAATCATTCAACCATCCTCATCTGGGCCGGATCTAAAAATTTGTCAGGGGGGGGGGGGGTGTCCCAGTTGTAAATGAAGGTCTCTTGTGGGGTGTTAGGTCCCTAAATGTCTTACAGCTAAACCTACTACTGAACCGTTCCTACTGAGGTTGGAAGGCTCAATTTATTCTTCCAAACTTGATTTTAAATTTGTTTAATATGCAAATTTCAAAACAAATTTAAAATCAAGCTTGGAAGAATAAATTGAGCCTTCCAACCTCAGTAGGAACGCTTCAGTAGGTTTAGCTGTAAATAAAATAGGGTAATTGTGGCGCTAGTGAGGTTTCTGGTGTTACTAAGGACGCCCCCACAGATCTGCCCCTGCTCATGATTGCACACTGCCAGTTCACAGCAGTCCAATAAAAGATTTGTAGATAAGTAAAGCGCTATGAGCTTTGTAATAAAACTATATAAACTAACTGAGGATTAATATTATTATTTTTACTATTACAGCGCGACACACCTTACCGTGGCCACCTAATTAAAGTTTTGTACAAGTTAACCAATCAGAAAGCGAGAATTTGACCTTAATATTAAAGACACGCTGAGTGTCAAACGGTAAACACTTTGAAATGCTCAAAGTGAAGACAGGAACAAAGTTTATAAGTGTCTGAAAAACCTCCCAGGATGTTTAAATTTAAAAATGTGTAGCAAATAATTTGAAAAGAGAAACGTTTGAACGCTAAGCTAACTTGTACAAAACTTTAATTGGGTGGCCGTAAACCAACCAGTGATTTCATTGCATTGCTATACGTCAGACAGATCGAGTATGATTGACAGACAAGAATCCGTTATCGCCAAATTCACTTCACAATGGTGTCTGATGGTGCACAGCAAAAGAAACAGTGGTAATTTGCACTGTCAGACGGACTGGGTTTGATTGCCATCGCTTCACGATGTCTGATGGTGCACAGCAATAGAAACGGTGGTTATTTGCACTGTCAGGCGGATTGGGTTTGATTGCCATCACTTCACAATAAATGTCTGATGGTGCACAGCAATAGAAACGGTGGTAATTTGCACTGTCAGGCGGATTGGGTTTGATTGCCATCACTTCACAATATATGTCTGATGGTGCACAGCAATAGAAACGGTGGTAATTTGCACCGTCAGACAGATTGGGTTTGATTGACGGACAAGAATCGCCCAATTCACCATGCAGTGATGTCTGATGGTGCATAGCAATAGAGTTGGTGGTTATTAACAAAACAGTACCTGATCATGCATTCCATAATTACCCTTCACTTCTGTACCAGGAATGTTAAAGAACCCCAACACACCCAGACGATAGTTGATAGTCACCACAATGACGTTGTGTAAGGCGACCAATAAGGATGGGTTATAGCTGCGTCCTGTTCCGATGGTAAACTCACCGCCATGGATCCATACCATAACTGCTAACTTGTCAGTTGGGGTTGTTTTAGATGGAGTATAGACATTAAGAGATAGACAGCCTTCACTTTGAGGAACTGAGACAAAGAACACAAGAATGCATGAAGTCATTTGTCTGGAACTGAGCATACTTTCATAAACCAGAGCATATTTTCCATACAAATCCTTATAAAATATTGAATTTTAAATTTAATGTCATTTCCCTTGTGTTATTTCGCTTCTTACTAATGTTGAGGTACTTTTTTCATTTCTGATGTTCATTTAGACACAGCTGCTCAATTCAAAAGTACATAGTCTTATGGTCATTGATCCTTCTCTGTTTCAGCGCCTGAACTTTGGAACTCTCTACCTCAATCGATTAGAACTATCTCTTCTATTGCTTCCTTTAAAACTCAGCTTAAAACTCATTTATTTAAATCAACGTTTAGTGTATAATCTTTTTCTAAGTTTTAAATAGTTTTTATATTTTTTGTATTACAGCGCCTAGAACAGCAATGAACAAGTGTTGTTATTATTATTATTATTATTATTATTATTATTATTATTATTATTATTATTATTATTATTATTATTATTATTATCATTAGGGTCACGTGACCTGTCGTTGCTAAAGGCCTATTTGATATACTAACTATAACTTAAATTAAATTACATAATTATGCAGCATGATTTAATAACTCTAAAAAATAGTACTAAATAGTGCTACTAAATAGTGTTTTCCACTGCTTATTAAATTAGTGATACTTAGTAAAAAATAGCATAAAATATTTTTCATCTTTTAGTGTGTGCATTCTGGTGTATCCGAATATTTACAGTATTAAACTAAATAATGTAACTCGAAATCTTACTTTCTTCTCCAGTGTCTACAGACTTATTCATCGCCTTTAACATTGCTCCCATTGGTACTTGAGGACACATGGGTCCAAATTCACCAGCATCTCGTACATCCTGCCAACTTTCAGCAGGTTTTGGTCGAGCAAATCTTAATTCACCTATCGGCGGTTGTGCATAAGGAATGCCAAGAAACTGTCGAATTGAAGCTCCATTTATTACGTCTTGTAAACGACCTCGCAGTACGCCATTAGCAGTGTTTACAACTAGAGCGTCTTCTTCAGCAATGCAGCTGGAGTAGAAGAGAATTTGAATGCAGAAGAACAAAAGAAAGCGATCCATGATGGCTGCACACCAAAAAGTTTGCTTCGCTTTGCATGTTGTTGAGCTTTGGGCTCCGAAGAAAAACCACAGGAAGCCCAAGATATGAAGGACGTAGCACAGGAAACCCGAGCGATCCGGGCATACGAGTGACTTTAATTAAAAGCTTGGTAAGACTATAAAAGTCTGACGTTTCAAAAGCCATAGCTTTAATCATTTTTTTCCAGATCGAAGAAATGAAAAGAAATAATAGACATACACCAGAGCCACTGGGGAAGTAACAAACCCTGGCTTGACCGCCCGCAGGCCTAGGGTCGACTGTATTATACATACTTAGTTTATTAGGATTCTTTCGCCAGTCAGAAGTGATATGACAAACAACCTACTGATATACACTATATTATACACTATAATTGCATTACCCAACTATAGATGATGTAAAAACTGCCAGATACGAAAAACCGCTAAACCACGTAAAAAAAACCCCTAGGGATGTGGCCAAAAAACCGTGGAAAGTTGCGGAAACGTCCCCGACCTAATGCAGAATTACAGAGCAACCTTCACTCTCCGGGGGTTAGAGAGCGTCACATATTAACGACTATTAAAAACTATGTAAAAAAACTTAGAAATTTACAAAGGATTGCCAAGGTCAAGAATTCTCCCAAGATCAAAAACGAAGAAAACTGTGGCGTGAAGCCTGACTAGCCTAGATGGTTAAACTCTGTTACACGTGCCCATATATACTAACTACCCATGAGCCTTTGCTCATACCCAGGCCACTTTCACCGTGCCGGCAGAATATCAATTTCTGACAGCAACGCTCCTTCGTCGCTGATTGTCAGAAATTCCATATATGATGAGAGACGGGTGAAAAACGGTCGTGTTTACAATAAAACCATTGGAGATTTACCGGCGTTTGGTAAATCTTAAAAGTTAAGAACGTTCGTGGAAAGTTAGTGCATATATATTTCCCTAACACATTACATTAGTTGTTTTATTTCCCTTGTCAAATAATACAAGAAAAATTCGCATAATCCATAACCACACGAAAACCCTTCGAAAAGTCTTCAGTAAAGCCTGGTTTTCACTAGCGACGCAACGCAAGCGCAAGCGCAATCACAAGCATGTGAAAACGAGACGTGAATAAGCGCAAGCGCAAACAAACTATTCACTAGTGCCACGCGCAAGCACAAACGGAAACGCAAGAAAAAAGGAAAATGTTTGATACCTTGCGCTTGTGCTTGCGCGGGCGGTTTTCACTGCGAAATAAGGTATCTTGTGCTTGCGCTTGCGTCTGCGCTTGCGTCGCTAGTGAAAACCAGGTTTAAGTCTTTTGTTTTGCTTTCGCGTGCTCCGTGCTTTTTTCACCCGTGTCTATTAATTTGAAGATCACTCATCATCTAGGTAATAGAATGAAATTTGTAACACCGTAAAAAAAAATGTTAACTTAACTTTACTGACGTTTCAAGCTTTAGCCCTTCCCTCTTTTACTCCGACGAAGGGCTAAATCTCGAAACTTCAGTAAAGTTAAGTTAACATTTTTTTACGGTGTTACAAATTTCATTCTATTACCTATCGTTTTTATCAAACACCGACGCAGCCTATACTAGTTTACTCGCTAGTTTTTATTTAAGTAAAGTTAAGTCAACATTTTTTACGGTGTTACAAATTTCATTCTATTGCCTTTCGTTTATATCAAACACCGACGCAGCCTATACTAGTTTATTCGCTAGTTTCTATTTAAGTAAAGTTAAGTTAACATTTTTTACGGTGTTACAAATTTCATTCTATTGCCTATCGTTTATATCAAACACCGACGCAGCCTATACTAGTTTATTCGCTAGTTTCTATTTAAGTAAAGTTAAGTTAACATTTTTTACGGTGTTACAAATTTCATTCTATTGCCTATCGTTTATATCAAACACCGACGCAGCCTATACTAGTTTATTCGCTAGTTTCTATTTAAGTAAAGTTAAGTCAACATTTTTTACGGTGTTACAAATTTCATTCTATTGCCTATCGTTTATATCAAATACCGACGCAGCCTATACTAGTTTATTCGCTAGTTTCTATTTAAGTAAAGTTAAGTTAACATTTTTTACGGTGTTACAAATTTCATTCTATTGCCTATCGTTTATATCAAACACCGACGCAGCCTATACTAGTTTATTCGCTAGTTTCTATTTAAGTAAAGTTAAGTTAACATTTTTTACGGTGTTACAAATTTCATTCTATTACCTATCGTTTATATCAAACACCGACGCAGCCTATACTAGTTTATTCGCTAGTTTCTATTTAAGTAAAGTTAAGTTAACATTTTTTACGGTGTTACAAATTTCATTCTATTACCTATCGTTTATATCAAACACCGACGCAGCCTATACTAGTTTATTCGCTAGTTTCTATTTAAGTAAAGTTAAGTTAACATTTTTTACGGTGTTACAAATTTCATTCTATTACCTATCGTTTATATCAAACACCGACGCAGCCTATACTAGTTTATTCGCTAGTTTCTATTTAAGTAAAGTTAAGTTAACATTTTTTACGGTGTTACAAATTTCATTCTATTACCTATCGTTTATATCAAACACCGACGCAGCCTATACTAGTTTATTCGCTAGTTTCTATTTAAGTAAAGTTAAGTTAACATTTTTTACGGTGTTACAAATTTCATTCTATTACCTATCGTTTATATCAAACACCGACGCAGCCTATACTAGTTTATTCGCTAGTTTCTATTTAAATAAAGTTAATTAAGTTAACATTTTTTACGGTGTTACAAATTTCAATATAGTCAATGTATTCTTGTGCTCACTGATTATTTGGAAGACCGTTTTAAAAGGCTACAGCAACTCTTTAATAATTATTAACAATTTAATGACAGTGAGTGTATTAAAAACGTATAATATTAATCATCTTAAAAAATCTTATTAATAATTAATGAGAATTTGACAAAGGAAAACATAGCCGTAAAGAAGGTTGCATTGTTTATCAAGGCCCGTGCAAACGCACGCAACATTGTTGGCCAACATTGTTGCGATACGGTTTGTTGAACACGAGTACAAAAGAAATTTTGGATGAGTTTCATCAAACATCATCCAACAGGGTGTTTAAACGGGCCCAACATGTTGGAGCAACCATGTTAGTCCAACAATGTTGCGTGCGTTTGCACGGGCGTTCAGATACAGTACAATTTGACAATTAATTATTTAATTAGACAGTATTTTAACGTGCTTTGTTTGGAATTTGTGAATATTGTTTACAACAAATCGAGGCTTACATACAGCCTGATCAATTGCGCCTTTGGTCAAATAGTACAGCGGTAGATAACGTGAAACTGGAGCATGAAGGGCCACAGTTCAAAGCTCTTCTTTTTGTTTCTTTCCTTCCTTTGCCTTGGTGCCACTAGCCTCACTTTGAGATTTAGTCCTTTGATGCTCGGTCAGTTTTGGGAAAAACTCGGTCCAGAACTCAACTTGCCTTTCACGTAGACCGCGTTGTAACTTTGGCTGGGTAGACAGACGCAGATGTGCATGCTCGTGATTGTATTGTGGCCACGTGACTGGCATGTGATCAGCACCGTTTGGATCTCTAGAACGAAAATATTGATAAACATTTATACGAAAACTGCTTTATATGATCTGTGATTTGTGATCTATATGATCTGTGGCCTGTGATTTGTGATCTATATGATCTGTGGCCTGTGATTTGTGATCTATATGATCTGTGGCCTGTACATGTGGTTTGTGATATGTATAATCTGTTGATTTTGCAGGCTAATAAAACACATACCCATATTTAGCAAAGTTAGTCCACATTTGCATAGCGTATTTAGCAAAACCTTCTTCGAGAGCAGAGTAGTTACCAGGTGCAAACAAGCCCAAGTCCATCCCTATCATATCTTTCTTCAATGGAAGACCAAAGATATAACACAAGTCAACACCATGATATGCATCCATCCAGGCAGGTAACCTGACAGTGGTAATAATGGTAACATTAGTAATGATCGATGGTGGTGATGATGGTGGTGATGATGATGATGACAGTGAAGGTGCACATGTTGGCCATGGAGATGATGATGATGATGATGATAATTACGGTTGTGGTGGTGATGGTAATGGTGGTATTGGTATAGTGATGATGGGGATGATGATGATGATGGTAGTGATGGTCATGATGATGATGACTGTGATGGTCATGATGATGATGACTGTGATGGTCATGATGATGACTGTGATGGTCATGATGATGATGACTGTGATGGTCATGATGATGATGACTGTGATGGTCATGATGATGATGATGACTGTGATGGTCATGATGATGATGACTGTGATGGTCATGATGATGGGTACTGTGATGGTCATGATGATGATGACTGTGATGGTCATGATGATGATGACTGTGATGGTCATAGAGATGGTCATGATACCACCATCGTTAAACCAGTACGCCACCCATGCGACCACAAATCTCAGTTTCTATGAAATACAATAATCAAACAAGATGAAAGACACTAACCTAGGTGCATGAGGATGATGGTCCATTATATACATAAACACTGGAATATCAGCCTTGGCGAGTAGGTTTGCCTCGTCCACAGCCGCCGCCACAAATAAGCTATCTGAAAAAAAATCTATAGCACTCCGACGAATTTTGTCAGAATTGTTGAGGTCACTTCGGTCTAGATACTCCCTCAGAACAGCATCTTCACTGAGTTGGGAATGAAAACCAGACATAAGAACAAATTGGCGAACAGTGTTTCTTAACATCTCTTCAGTCAAAGGTTGATGCGCAATGCCCGTAAAGAACCAGACCATAAATGATCCCTCGTCTGCAGTGGCTCCTAGCATCACGTCCGCTTTGTTTACTTGTCCGTTTTTAAAAAGAGTTCTAGGATCGTCGGGAAGGAATTCACCATCAACGATGGGTTTTGTAAGGTACTCTGGACCGCTATCAATCATCATCGTCATGGTCAAGTTAGTTTGGCCAGCTATTATATCTTTAAGGCTTTTAAAATAAAACATAATTTAGTTCTGACTGACTGACTGACTGACTGACTGACTGACTGACTGACTGACTGACTGACTGACTGACTGACTGACTGACTGACTGACTGACTGACTGACTGACTGACTGACTGACTGACTGACTGACTGACTGACTGACTGACTGACTGACTGACTGACTGACTGACTGACTGACTGACTGACTGACTGACTGACTGACTGACTGACTGACTGACTGACTGACTGACTGACTGACTGACTGACTGACTGACTGACTGACTGACTGACTGACTGACTGACTGACTGACTGACTGACTGACTGACTGACTGACTGACTGACTGACTGACTGACTGACTGACTGACTGACTGACTGACTGACTGACTGACTGACTGACTGACTGACTGACTGAACATCATTTGATACCTTTTCTTTTTGAGACAATCCAGTAACTTGTCATCTTTGTCATCACAGCTGGTTGCTTTGCTAAACACTTCTAGTCCTTTAGTTGATGTTACTCTGTTGCAGCTAAACATACCAACAGATGACCCACTCTGTGCAATTACACGATGGAACAAGCCTTTACTAAGGGGGGAGACGAGGTGGCTGGAGACACTCATTCCACCGGCGCTCTCTCCGAAGATGGTCACCTGGTCCGGGTTGCCACCAAATGCAGCTATGTTTTGTTGAACCCATTTCAAGGACAGAATCTTACAATGAAAGAAGGAAAAAAGAAAAACGCACACGACATTAACACATATATACAGCTATTTCAAGAAGGTTTTCTTGCATGTTGCATGCTGCATGTGTTGTTTACCAAGCTTGAATTTTGTTATAATAATATGTTAATACATGTATTGTCAACACAGGATAAATTATGCTGGAACTGAACCTATGCTTTACTGAACTCATTAGTTAATATTATAATCACTGTATCTAAAGACTTTCTTCAAACTCCAACGGCTATAGTTGTGAAAAGAATTTTGGTTGCTGCTAGTTACTATAAAATTTTATAAATTGTTTGACGGCAGCCAAAAACATCTATCACAACTAGCTATTGGAATGTCTGAGTTTGCAGAAAATTGAACAAATGTACCTGGTCATAGGATCCATAATTACCCTTGACGTCTGTACCAGGAATGTTAAAGAACCCCAACACACCCAGACGATAGTTGATAGTCACCACAATGACGTTGTGTAAGGCGACCAATAAGGATGGGTTATAGCTGCGTCCTGTTCCCATGGTAAACCCTCCGCCGTGGATCCATACCATAACTGCTAACTTGTCGGTCGGTGTTGTTTTAGATGGAGTATAGACATTAAGGGAAAGACAGTCTTCACTTTGAGGAACTGAGAGAAAGAACACAATACATAAATATAATGAATGAATAAATGAAAGAATGAATAGATGAATGGATGGATGGATAAATAATAGGATGAATGAATGGGAGAATAAATGAATTAATGGATTGATGGATGGATGAATAAATGAATGGATGAATGGGAGAATAAATGAATTAATGAATGGATGAATGGCTGAATGAATAAAGGAATGGGTGGATGAATGGATGGACGAATTAATGAATACATAAATTGATTAATTAAGAAACAGATAAATTGATTTATGAATGGATGGATGGATGAATGAATGTATTGGTTAACAAATGAATGAATGGATTATTCAATCATAGAATGAATAGATAAATGAATGAAAAAATAATGAATGAATTAGATAATAATGTATTGACTGGTTATGAATTTATGAATTAATGAAACAATGCGTCATTTGTATCCCCCCCTCCCCCCCCCCCCCCCCCCCCCCCCCCCCCCCCTAAAAAATATCGAGCACAACAAACCACTAGCCTGCACCTCGGGATGCGATTGGGGAGAGGAAGGGGAGGGGTGGCCATGGGGGAGAGAGGGAAAGGAGGGCCTGCACCCCTCCCCTCCCCCACCTTTTCCAAAAGAGCCAGCTATGCAGGCTAAAAAACACTGAAAAAAGTATTGTGCAAGACTAAAAAAAAAATTATTTGTGTTCTATTGTCGTTCTTTAATTATCAAGTACACTTAACAGGTAGCTAATAATACACATTTAACAGGTTAGAGATGTTCCGTTCCCGAGAAACAAGTGTAATAATAGCACGGGGTAACCATTCGATAAGATCGATTAGAATCGATAACTAATCGATGAAATCGATATATCAATCAATCGACTGATATCTGAAATCGATGACCAATCGATGGACGAAGTTGATGTGACTTTTCATCGATTGATATCAATTGCTCAATGGTTAATATCGATTAACATCGATTGATATCGATTGGCATTGTTTTTTTACCTACGCTTAATACATGACTCAAATACATATAACTGATCAGTTTATTTTAATACATCTCAATATTGAGCCTGCACTAAGGCTAACAGTAACATATCATCGTCGTCTCAGGAATTTAAGATCTTTTTCAACGTACTCACGGCGAACGTCAATCGTCTCAGCCGCCAATTGATGGTCATTGATCATGCATGTGTTTTGTTTCGTACTCAACTAATTTCCCAAATAATTTTCAATTCATGCGTTCACAAAGCATGTCAAAAACAATAATAATAATAATAATAATTTTTATTTATAAAGCGCAAATACAAATCTATTCTAAGCGCTATACATGATTGTTACAAACTGACAACAACAGTAACAAAAAGACGCAATTACAAAGAATAAGCTAATCTTTAAGAGTTGAACAGCACGTTGATGAAGGAGCTTTTGCAAGGTGGCGAAGTTCAAAAAGTTTTGTTCTAGAATATGTGGCGGTTGACGGCGATTTTGTTTTAGAATATGTGGCGGTTGACGGTAGACAAGATAAAATAGTCAGTTAATGTCCGTGTCAGGCATCCCGGTAGTATAGTCTCCTTCGCAGCTGTTTTTAGTATCGAAACACAATTCGCTCCCTCCCCACAAACGAGAGAACGGTTGCGTGACGACACTAAGAACGGCTACGAAGGAGACTAGCATACCTGGGGCAGATTCTTTACCATGCTATACGTCACACCCGGACTTTTTCTCGGTTAAGTCCGTCTTTAGAACAACGAAACCACCAAACAAAGAATCAACTATTTATTTGATAACACTTTCAATTATAAAAATATACATGATCAGGATGCATTAGCACATTGACCGACTTGAATGGATTGACTGATTGAATGAGCATATGCTATTAACATGCACGTGTTTGTTTAAATCACGCGAAATACAGTTGGAGACTCTTGACGTGATAGTCTTGGCTATATGAATAGAGCAACTGGTATGTTTATATCGCCTCCTCCTAGTTGACAAGGACCAATCGCTGAAACACGACCTGATTGTCTATACGATCACAACTTCAATCAGTAGAAACAGAAAAATATCAATCGCTGAATAACATTTGACCAATCGATATTTATCGATTGTCATCGATTTACCAATACCAATCGATATCAATTAGCCAAATGCATCGGCCTAATATCGATTTCATCGATTGGTTACACTCGGGTAATAGTTAAAGTGTGATATTCGAACAACAACAAAAACACGTTTAAAGGCTCATTAAACATGTTAAAGAGGGATACACTAAAGAGTGTTTCACAGGTTAATGAAAACCGCTCTACTGACAAAATCTCTTGCATGTCATGTCTATGATTAATGAGTGCTATTTGAGTACCGAAATTAGCATAAAATATTGGATCTTTATGTTCGTGTACTCAAGTTTGGCAGAATATTTACATATTTAAGTTTAAAATAAGCAATCTTGAATCTAAACTCTTACTTTCTTCTCCAGAGTCTACAGACACATTCATTGCCTTGAACATTTCTTCGATAGGAACTTGAGGACACATGGGTCCAAATTCACCAGCATCTCGTACATCTTGCCAACTTTCAGCAGGTTTTGGTCGAGCAAATCTTAATTCACCTATCGGCGGTTGTGCATAAGGAATGCCAAGAAACTGTCGAATTGAAACTCCATTTATTACATCTTGAAAACGACCTCGCAGTACGCCATTAGCAGTGTTTACAACTAGAGCGTCTTGTTCAGCAATGCAGCTGGAGTAGAAGAGAATTTGAATGCAGAAGAACAGAAGAAAGCGATCCATGGCTGCAGGGCAATATATCGCTGAGCTTTGTGTAATTATTATTGACCTCATCACCGTTTGCATGACTGCCTCCGAACACAGGAAGCCCAATATATATTTTGAGCCGGCTTTTAGAATCGATTTTAGAAACTTTGGGCTGATCATGAGCGATAGGATACATGAAGTTCGTGAACGAAGACATGATTTGCTTTAAAACTAATTATATAGAACATATGGCGGCTTCTATATTATTGAAATTTAATTTTATACAGGCCTAGTCTCTCACGCGGAATTTAAGCTTAATACGTCATGCCTTCGCCCTATAAACCTATACATAGCTTCGAGGGGCGAATGTATGACGCAATAAGCTTTTTTAAAAGCTTATTACGTAATACTTTAAAAAGTCCGTGAGAGACTAGGCCTGTATAAAATTAAATTTTTTGAGGCCGCCATATTTAAAATAGCGGAGGGACGTAGAAGGAATAGAGTCAAGCTACAGGTAAGTAGTTCATTTATTCATACAAATTATGTCTTCATTCACGAACTTCATGTATCCTATTTCTCATTTGCTTATAAGTGTCTGACGTTTCAGAAGCCATATAATTCAAATATAATAGCTGAAATCATTTTCTTCCAGAGAAGGGACCTAGAATAAATCGAAAAATATGTCGCTCCCTTTCCATCAAATATCAAATGGTCCGTCCTTTAAAACATTTTTTTGAAATTCCTTTGGTGATTGGTGCAGAAATTGACACCGCGGAACAGCGCGAGTTTTCGAGAAAAACCACAGGAATCCCATCAGCGCGCATTCAAAAACATACACCACAGGAAGCCCACCCTCGCGCACAAACTAAATAACAAAAAAAAAACTTTTTTAATATGGCGAGCGAGGCAAGCAGTTAAAAAAAAAGATTTTATTTGCCTTAAAAAAATCCTCAGATCGAGTAGTTGGGCTGCTTGTGGCCGCACTTGTCTTTTCTCACACCTAGTGGAGAAATGCTTCGATGGTCTGCGTATGTTGCTTATTCGTATGTCGCTAGTAATGTGAACCAGGCTTAAGAAACCAGCAAGCTTTCGATATAGCATGGTGCCGTGTTATGTAATGCTTTGTATGTAAAAAGGACCTACGGTCTCGCCCAATAGTGAATGCTGCCATAATGGTTTCGGATAAATCCAATAAATGAATGTACTTAGATTGTGCTCATTAATTGGAAGACCGCAGTTTAAAAGGCTACAGCAATTCTTTAATAATTATTGACACACTCACAAAAGATCATGACCGGCGTAAAGAGTGATTTAAAAACGTACACAGGGTTCGTGCTGATGTCAGTAAACAAAATCTAAGGAGTTTTCAAGGAGTTTTCAAGGACCAAAAAGTAATTTTTAAGCACTTTTTGCGACAACTTTGATATACGAAAATTTACGAATTTACGAAAATCATGTACAATACTAGAATTTTTACTTAACTTTAATTTGCAATGCTAAAATTTTTACCCTACTTTAGCTAGAATTAAGGAGTTTTTGCTGATTTTCTAAAATTCAAGGGCTTTTCAAGTGCCCTTAAAAACGTAAATCAAATCTAAGGAGTTTTCAAGGAGTTTAAGGAGTAGCACGAACTCTGCGTACATGATATCTTATAAACATATTAATAACTCATAGAGAATTTGACAAAGGAAATCATAGCCGTGAATTAAGAAGGCTGCATAAAAGGGGCTGTTTATATGAAGGTGAATTGTCCCTGCTAGCCGGGATAACTCTATTGTTTTGTGTCCCCAGGGGAATGTAAAACAATGGAGTTATCCCGGCTAGCAGGGACAACTCGCCTTCACATAAACAGCCCCTAACATACAGTACAATTTGACAAAAAGCGCATTAACTTCCAAATGGATAATTTCGATTCGGAGTAAACTTAAATGTGTTTTCTATATATTGTTTAGCGGTAGTATTTTCACGTGTTTGGCTTGGAATTGGTGAATATTTTTACAACAAATCGAGGCTTAGCCTGCTCAAATGCGCTTTTTGTCAAATAGTACAGCGGTGATAGATAACATGAAACTGGACATAGTTAGTAGAGGGAAATGGTTGGGGAGCCTTTTGTTGTAGGTTTTTGTACGCTTTTTTTCAAGCGTGACCATGCACAACCTTTTGTTTCGCTATTGTTTTAGCCATATTGGATACGTCTGAGTGAACAGACCAAAAATCATTATTTTGGCTATTGCTTCAAAATACTCAAAGATTTAGAACAAATATTACAATATTCCTTACAAGAATGTGATAGAAAAAGTTTATGTTGACTCATTTTGCAATTTTGATTGGTCATAAAGAAAAAGTTGTGC
>OX459103.1:17096806-17261806 GCA_949775045.1 Metridium senile
GAGTCACTGCATACTATACTTGATTCAATGGCTGTCTGAATGACTGACTGCTTGATTCAATGACTGACTGACTGACTGCTTGATTCAATGACTGACTGCTTGATTCAATGACTGACTGACTGACTGCCTAATTCAATGGCTGACTGACTGACTGACTGACTGCTTGATCGATTCAATGACTGACTGACTGCCTGATTCAATGACTGACTGGCTGACTGCTTGATCGATTCAATGACTGACTGACTGACTGCTTGATTCAATGACTGACTGACTGACTGACTGACTGACTGCTTGATTCAATGACTGACTGACTGACTAACTGCTTGATTCAATGACTGACTGACTGACAGACTGCTTAATTCAATGACTGACTGACTGACTGCTTGATTCAATGACTGACTGAATGACTGCTTGATTCAATGACTGACTGACTGACTGCTTCATTCAATGACTGACTGCTTGATTCAATGACTGACTGACTGACTGCTTGATTCAATGACTGACTGACTGACTGCCTAATTCAATGACTGACTGACTGACTGCTTGATTCAATGACTGACTGACTGCTTGATTCAATGACTGACTGACTGACTGACTGCTTGATCGATTCAATGACTGACTGACTGACTGCTTGATTCAATGACTGACTGACTGACTGTTTGATCGATTCAATGACTGACTGACTGACTGCTTGATTCAATGTTCACTGACTGACTGACTGACTGACTGACTGCTTGATCGATTCAATGACTGACTGACTGACTGCTTGATTCAATGACTGACTGACTGACTGCTTGATTCAATGACTGACTGACTGACTGCCTAATTCAATGATTAGTTGGTGATTGGCTCAAACTCAACCGCTTAACATTGAATACATCTAAAACTAAAGCTATGCTGTTCGGAAGTAGGAGGAAAACAAAGAACATATCAAGCATATCCATCGAAGTACACTCGAAGAAGGTTGAAAGAGTGGATGAGTTCAAGTACCTTGGTTTGGTGTTTTCAGGCAATATGTCTTGGTCAGCCCACATTGAAAAACAGTTGACCAAAATCAACAAACGCCTTGGTCTACTGAAGCGAATCAAATATCTTCTACCAAAGTTTGCTAGACTGTTGTACTTCAATAGCTTAGTTTTACCACTCTTTGATTATGGGGACATTGTATGGGGAGATAAAGACAACATCACGCTGATGCAATCACTTCAAATCCTGCACAACAAAGCTGCCAAGATCATACTGGATCGCCCTCTCCAGTCATCGGCTTCTGAAGCACGAAGGGAACTTAACTGGAAAGAGTTAAATCATCGTAGACACTATCATCGATGTTTGTATGTTTTCAAATGCAAGAACAATTTGCAATCCTCTAATCTGATGTTCACCAAATTAAATAAGCATGGACATAACACAAGGCATGGAAACGAGTATCGTTTACCAACAGTAAAAACAAATTGGGGGAAACAAAGGCTGTCATATCATGCCATTAAGGAATGGAACACTCTAAGTGAGGCTGTTAAACAATCCTCAAAAATTAACCAACTTAAGTCTTTTTTCTAAACCAACTATTTAACTGTTTATTTAATATTTACATTTTTGCATTATTGTATTTTTTCTCACTTTGTATCGATAATTTGCCTTCTTTATTTTAACTACGTCATATGGTATATATAATTAGTTTACAGGACCTTCTTGAAAATCACTAATGTGAAGGAGCATCCTGTTAAAATATCATTAAATAAATAAATAAATAAAAATGACTGACTGACTGACTGCTTGATTCAATGACTGACTGACTGACTGCTTGATTCAATGACTGACTGACTGACTGACTGCTTGATTCAATGACTGACTGACTGACTGCTTGATTCAATGACTGACTGACTGACTGCTTGATTCAATGACTGACTGACTGCTTGATTCAATGACTGACTGACTGCTTGATTCAATGACTGACTGACTGACTGACTGCTTGATTCAATGACTGACTGACTGCTTGATTCAATGACTGACTGACTGCTTGATTCAATGACTGACTGACTGACTGACTGCTTGATCGATTCAATGACTGACTGACTGACTGCTTGATTCAATGACTGACTGACTGCTTGATTCAATGACTGACTGACTGACTGACTGCTTGATCGATTCAATGACTGACTGACTGCTTGATTCAATGGCTGACTGACTGACTGCTTGATTCAATGACTGACTGACTGACTGCTTGATTCAATGACTGTCTGATTGATCAATTAATTAACTGACTGACTGACGACCAGTCACTGGCTGCACTCTAAAAACATTATTGATACCTTTTCGTTTTGAGACAATCCAGTAACTTGTCATCTTTGTCATCACAGCTGATTGCTTTGCTAAACACCTCTAATCCTTTAGTTGATAATACTTTGCCGAAACCAAATTGTGATACAGATGACCCACTCTGTGCAATTACACGATGGAACAAGCCTTTACTAAGGGGGGAGACGAGGAGGCTGGAGACACTCATTCCACCAGCACTCTCTCCAAAAATGGTCACCTGATCCGGGTTGCCACCAAATGAAGCTATGTTTTGTTGAACCCATTTTAAGGAGAGAATCTTGCAATAAAAGAAGGAAAACAGAAAAATGAACACGGCATTAACAAATATATTTCAAAAAGGGCAATATAATATTGCTTAGAATGCAAGCTTGAATTATGTTATATTCATATAAAAATAATTTCAACACATCTTAAAATTAAATATGCTGAAAAACCTTGTAGACAAAGTTTGGAAAAATTCCATGCTGTTGTGATCTTTCGCAGTTTAAATTCATAACATATACATGTACATGTATATAGTGCATTTTGGGCTTGGTATCTCATGCAGCAAAACATTAAACTATTGCCAGCCTTAAAAATATCAAGAAAATCAAGAATATGTCACGCTCTATGCTTTACGACTGATAAACTAATGCATATATAGGCTTTATGCTAACTCAGGCATTCCAACGGCTAGTTGTGAAATAAGTTTTGGCTGCTTTTAGCTATTGCTGACTTCCATAAATATAACACTAGGCACCAAAATAACTTGATGCTAGAAGGTGGGGCCATTGGACCACCATCAATTTTGCAACTGATGTCTGGAATAGCTTAGATTTGTCTCTAAGAGAAGCCAATTCAATAACAACTTTTAAGCATGGCCTATATAAGCAGAGCTATAAACGTTTCGGGTTTATGGGGTCTTTGGGGTTACATATTTATATATATTTGACTTTTTATACTTCTTAGCTTATGAATTGTTGCTATTCTAGTTTTAGGGTTACATATTTATATATATTTGACTTTTTATACTTCTTAGCTTATGAATTGTTGCTATTCTAGTTTTAGGGTTACATATTTGTATATATATTTAGATTTTTTATACTTCTTAGCTTATGATTTGTTCCATTTTAGTATTTGACATAGAGGACCCTTCTGTAAACCACTAATTGTGATGTTGGTATCCTCAATAAAGATGTTTATAATTTATAGAGTACAAACACTAAAAGTGTGCAATACTTTGTACTATTTACCACTAAATAGTGTTGATTAAACAATAGAGAACAAAAGAATTTGCATAATTTAGCAGTATTTAGTGGTATTTATGTTGCACACTTTTAGTGTTTGTACTCTACTAGAGTGCCTTTTATACTTTTGAATGACGGCAGCCAAAACCATCTCACAACTAGCTATTGAACTGTCTGAGTTTGCAGAAAATAGAACACTCCCGGGGGGTACTCCCTTTGCCCAAGTGGTAGGGGTGATCGGCGGAGATTTTGAAAATGACCCCTAAAAGGTACGCACAGATACAAATAAAGCAGAGTAAAAACGACCCTTACAACTGATTTTTGAGCCAAAACTCTAAATGGACCCTAAAAGGTATGCACAGGAAATATTTTAACCCTAAAAGGTACGCCGATACCCTACCACTTGGATAAAGGAAGAACCCCCCCCCCCCCCCCTGGGAGAACACTACAGCAGCGTGATTGTACCTGGTCATATGATCCATAATTACCCTTTACGTCTGTACCAGGAATGTTAAAGAACCCCAACACACCCAGCCGATAGTTGATAGTCACCACAATGACGTTGTGTAAGGCGACCAATAAGGATGGGTTATAGCTGCGTCCTGTTCCCATGGTAAACCCTCCGCCGTGGATCCATACCATAACTGCTAACTTGTCGGTCGGGGTTGTTTTAGATGGAGTATAGACATTAAGGGAAAGACAGTCTTCACTTTGAGGAACTGAGAGAAAGAACACAATACATAAATATAATGAATGAACGAATAAATTAATGGATGGATTGATGGATGGATAAATTGAGGAATGGATGGAAGAATTAGAGAATGGATGGATAGAATGGGAGAGTAAATGAATTAATGGATGGATGAATAGATGAATGGAACAATGAATGACCGAATGGATGGCCAAATGAATAAATGATTGCATGCATGCATGCATGGACGAATTAATGAATAAATAGAAGCATATTTATTATATAACATATAGTGGTATACCAAGTGATATCAACTAGATAAAAAGCCTATCCTGGTCATGAAGATATCATTGATATCACACATGTGTGATATCACTCTCAACCAATCAACTTTCAAAACAAACAAAAAAAAATTTCTTCAATCTGTTATATAATAAACAGAACATTACATGTGCGCTTGGAGATATGAATTTTATCTTCTCGTGTTGAAAAGATATCCCACTCATTCGCTGCGCTCACTCGTGGGATATCTTATCAACACTCGAAGATAAAATTCATATCTCCATGCGCCCATGTAATATCCTCTATATATCTACCGTGGTGATACAGGTTACACATAAACTGATTCCCTGGCCATGGTAAAAATTTGACCCTGACATTAATCTTCAATCTTGTCTACCATGCTCACAGCATGTTGTTTCCTGGATTATCTAGCCGAAGCAGATCTGATTGGTTTATTTACCTTGGGGAACAGAAAAATGTAGCTTTTAAGCTGGGGCACTGTCATTAATCTTCATTAATCTTCAATCTGGTAAACCATGCTCACAGCATGTCATTTCCTGGATTATCTAGCCGAAGCAATCTGATTAGTTTATTTACCTGGGGAACAGAAAAATGTAGCTTTTAAGCTCGGGAACTGTCCTGGGGAATTCTTTTGTTCTTTTTGACGTATCCATGGTTATTGACCGCGGTGAATTTACCTTCGGGAAATGTCGGTTACACTACACAAACGTGTTTACTGTGGTGTTTGGGACTTCTACCGCGGTAATTGACTCCAGTGTAAACCACAACTATTGATTATGGGATCAATTTGAGGCGATTTAAAACAAATATATCTTGTTGTCGTAGATTTTCTATTTTACGATATGAAACGAAAATAAAATACGTGTTTATTTATTTTTTGTTTGTTTGATATATTCTATATATATATTCTATATTTTTTCCTTTGTCCGTGTTCGCCCAACACCAAATCATATGTTTATTATTTAGACACAATCACAGTTTGCGAATACAAAAGGTTTTTGGTGAGTTTGTGGCAAAAAGTAAACTGAAAAGGAAAATTAAACTGAAAAGATTTTTGATGTTAAAATTGAGTTATTAAAATTGTTAATAAAATTGATTATCAAAATTGAGGAATAGTCAGATAAAACAAGAATGAATTATAAAATATGATTGAAATGAAAAAAATAAGGAAAAAAAATTATATAATAAAGATAAAAATGGACAAAACATAAAAATTAGAAAATATTACGCACACCCATTAGAAAAAAGTAAAAAAAAAATTCTCGTCCGTCTCGTCCGTCGTCCGCGTTTTACGCAAAATCGACCAATCACAGCGTTCTTCTTGACATACATATGTCACGTTATTTGTTTAATCGCTATATTCATAAAACAGACCATACTAAAACTTGCTTGAAATAAAGAAATATATGATTTTCAAGAGAGATTTATCTTTTCTCCAACTTATGAGGTTTACACGGGACCGGACGGATTTTTGACCGTTCAAAAGATCGACCTGGACATGCTGTTCACACGGAACCGATCATTACAATATTTTCGTTTTGACCGGTTAGGCGTCCAAATTATTGCACGTTTAGCGCGGTCCTGTGTGAACGAACCCCTAAGCGGATGTTTTTTTTGACCGGTCAAAAATTTGTCCGGTACCGTGTAAAGTCTCACATTTAGAGATGTCCAAGTTTGAAATTTCTGGACTATCGCTTTGTTGAAATGAGTACTAGTGTTGGTATAAACTACTCCGAATATTTACATATATTTAAGTTTTAATAAGTAACCTTGAATCTAAACTCTTACTTTCTTCTCCAGAGTCTAAAGACATATTCATCGCCTTGAACATTTCTGCCATAGGAACTTGAGGACACATGGGTCCAAATTCACCAGCATCTCGTACATCTTGCCAACTTTCAGCAGGTTTTGGTCGAGCAAATCGTAATTCACCTATCGGCGGTTGTGCATAAGGAATGCCAAGAAACTGTCGAATTGAAGCTCCATTTATTACGTCTTGTAAACGACCTCGCAGTACGCCATTAGCAGTGTTTACAACTAGAGCGTCTTCTTCAGCAATGCAGCTGGAGTAGAAGACAATTTGAATGCAGAAGAACAGAAGAAAGCGATTCATGGCTGAGCGAAAATGTTTTGCTTCGCTGTGCCATCCGGCGTTTCGTAGCGTTTCGTGACAACAAAAACACAGGAAGCCCACCATAAGGACGACAAAACACAGGAAAACCAATCGAAAGTTCATTGATATTTTTTAAGCATTAATGACACTTTCATTTTTTTTTTAGAACAACATTAACATTATAATTATAGACTATTAGATATCTTATGTATTTTATTGTATTTTTGTATATTTGTATTTATTATATACAAGTTGGAAACCTACATAGAAGGAGCAATTTCATTGGTTCGCTATCTCGGAATAATTAACAATTATTCGCCGAAGGCGAAGTGATTATCGGTGAATATTTACCAAGCGGCGAGTCTTCGAGCTGCGAGGTAAATATTCACCGATAATCACTTCGCCTGAGGTGAATAATCGTTTTAGTATAAATACTAAGGTGATTATTTCAAAAAAGAAAGAAGGAAACAGCATTGAAAGTGAAAATATTGTATTTTTTAAAAGCGCGACCGTTACGCGTAAAAATTGTAAACTTTGTCTCGCATATAATGACAAAAAAAAACAACGTGAAAATTTACTATGATACCTTTAAATAGCTTGACACCAAACTTAGTAGCTTCTTTTGTCGATTTTGGGACAGCATTTTCTTTAAAGTTTTCACTTTCATCTTTGCTAACAGTGACAAAACAACTACTGGCAGCCATTTTGTCCGAAAAGGTAATTATCGGCTGATAATCCGAGATAGCAAACCAATCAGAGCGCGCGATTTTGTATAATCACCTTTGTATTTATACCCACCTCTGGATCTCGGAATAATGAGAAACAAAATGGCAGGCGAAAATTCGCGTTTTGCAAGTGTTTCAGATGCCGAAATTGAGAGCGAGAGGTCTAATTGTTTTAGTATCCAACAACTTATTGGTCAAACAAGGAAATAATAGTAACAACAAAGTACTAAAACTCGAAAAACTAGAACATTTTGTGAATGAATTTTGACTTGAAGAGCGCGCGCTACTGACGCCATCACACTATTTTTCAGTTTGATTGAGAAAGCCAGATTAAAAAACTGTTCTTGAATTTTTTTTAATTCCTCCTTCGTTCTAAAATATAGAGTAGTTTTAACACTAAAATATGCTATTTTCAAACGTTAAAAAAAAAGTATTGAGGGAGAAAATGGCAAAAACAGTGGAGAACCGTCACACGTCATTGAGCGCGCGCTCGGTATTTTTACTTTCGATTATCTGTAATTTTATCAAAATAAAACGATTGAAATTCTCATTTTGTGTTGAGGTTCCCTCCTTGTATATAATAAAACAATTATTCGCCGAAGGCGAAGTGATTATCGGTGAATATCTACCGAACGGCGAGTCCTCGACTAGTTTCTATTTTTTATAATAGTTTTTAGGGTTGTAATTTTAAATTATATGTATTTTATATTTTCTTTTGTATACTCTTATTCTTATAATTTGTAAATTTATGTGCATATTTGAGGTCCCTCATATTTGGAAAATGCTACATGTAATTTCAAAATATGCTATAAATAAATCGATACTGACACTTTAGAAATACAGACATCCTTTGCAGGCTTAAACGGTGTGGACTGTAGCTTTGATTGTTATGGTCATATAACACAAACACGTACAACCAAAATATGCTATGAATAAATCGATAACAAGAGAAGAAATACCGACATCGAATCCTTTGCAAACCTGTAGCTTTTTTTACGACAGGGCTTTTTGAAACTGTTGTGTAAACATATCTGGTATTTCATTTCACTTCTTTGCTCTGATCTATTTAAAAATAATTTACGCACTTGCTTTTAAAATAGAGTGCTTACACTATGTCCATGAAATATATAATCTAAATAGTTCCTACATATTAGTTTTTATTTAGTGACTATTAGTCACTATCACTCAACTGGAACAGCTTTAGTAACAATACACAAGGGAAATCAAATACTCAAAACCCAGGGGGGGGGGGGGGGGGGGGTTCTCTCTTTATCCAAGTGGTAGGGGTGATCGGCGTACCTTTTAGGGTTAAAATATTTCCAGTGCGTACCTTTTAGGGTCCATTTAGAGATTTGGCTCAAAAATCAGTTCTAAGGGTCGTTTTTACTCTGCTTTATTTGTATCTGAGCGTACCTTTTAGGGGTCATTTTCAAAATCTCCGCCGATCACCCCTACCACTTGGACAAAGGGAGTACCCCCCCCCCCCCCCCCCCCCCCGGGACTCAAAACCATAAAAAGTTAATACTTTATTCATTGTGTATTGTTACTAAAGCTGTTCCAGTTGAGTGATAGTGACTAATAGTCACTAAATAAAAACTATTAGTTAGGAACTATTTAGATTTTATTTCATGGACATAGTGTAAGCACTCTTTCAAACATTGACAGTCTTCGATCATTAATTTGTCGATACAAAGTTTTTTAAAGTTTACTCAACGTATATACTGGGCTTCCTGTGTTCGGAGACAGTCAAGCTGATCGATAGGTAGGTTAATAGGTCGAGGGTTCAATAAAAATACACAAGGCCTCACAAGGCAACGATACATTCTCGTGCCATCATGGATCGCTTTCTTCTGTTCTTCTGCATTCAAATTCTCTTCTACTCCAGCTGCATTGCTGAAGAAGACGCTGTAGTTGTAAACACTGCTAATGGCGTACTGCGAGGTCGTTTACAAGACGTAATAAATGGAGCTTCAATTCGACAGTTTCTTGGCATTCCTTATGCACTACCGCCGATAGGTGAGTTAAGATTTGCTCGACCAAAACCTGCTGAAAGTTGGCAAGATGTACGAGATGCTGGTGAATTTGGACCCATGTGTCCTCAAGTTCCTACGGCAGAAATCCCAATATTCATGGCACTGAATTTGTCTATAGGCGCTGGAGAAGAAAGTAAGATTTTCCATTAGAAAACATTCGTAATCCTAGTAAATAACTTAGGCCTCGTCTACACGAATCCGATCCGGCTTAAATCGCATAGACTGATATTTGCGTCCACACGAATCCGCGTATCCAGAGGATTCAAGTAAAAGTATGCGGTTTCGGTGACCGGATTCAATGGATTCGTGTGGACGATAGGCCGATTCGCATCAAAAAGTATGCGGTTTCAAAAGTATCCGGATCCGTGTAGACGGAGTCTTATGTAAATATTCGGGCAAACCAGATCGAATACACACACCAAAAGATGCAGCAATCAATTGAGACCCCGTCTACACGGATCCGGATACTTTTGAAACCGCACGGCACTTTTTGATGCGGATCGGCCTATCGTCCACACGAATCCAGTGAATCCGGTCAACGAAACCGCATACTTTTACTTGAATCCTCCGGATACGCAGATTCGTGTGGACGCAAATATTTCTATGCGGTTTCAGCCGGATCGGATTCGTGTAGACGAGGCCTGAGAAATAGTTCATGGTGAGGCTTGATATATTCTCATAATATGCTACTTCAAAGATATATATAACGAAATTATTTATGCAAATAAAATCTTATGTAATAAAATAAAATCACATATAACAAAATAATATCTATGCCGTAAATCAATTGCATAGGCGTTTCGTTATATACATAGAACAAAATTTATGCCGTTACTCAATCGCATAATCGTTTCGTTATATACAGAGAACAAAATTTATGCCGTTGATCAATCGCATAATCGTTTCGTTATAAACAGAGAACTAAATTTATGCCGTTGATCAATCGCATAGTCCTTTCGTTATGTAACAAGACGCATAACTGCGTAATCTCGGGATTCTCTTTGATGTGCAAAATAATTTTAATGTATACACCTAATTTCAAAAACGTTGCCATACAAATAGAACATTTTTACTTTCAGTTCGGTTACTTGCCAGATTTGGCAATATTTTGGACATTGCTTTTGTCCAATCACGTTCGAGATTTCACCGAACGGTTTTCAACTACTTTTGACTTAAAAACGTTTACTATACATGTATTTGTTGATTTTACTCATTCTATAATGTAGAACAACTAGTTTTGTTAAACTGAATAAACCTGTTTACCAGCTGTTCACGTTAAGTAAATTTCCAGAAAAAGTGTTGGTCACTTGATTGTACAAAGCGCGCTGACGTAATTGGAAAATACTAAAAGATGAAATCCTAACCAATAGAAATCTTAGTCGCTTGGTGTCAAGTAATTTACATGAACCTTTGGCAAACAATTAAGTTATCAATAATTAAAATAAACTTAAAGATTAGAACAGCTGAAAAATAGTTAAAAACTAAACTAGAGGAAAACTAGAAAATAGTGTAAATTTGTCTTCATGACAATAAGCATATATTCACCATGCACGTTTGCTGCCATGTAAGACAAAAGGTAAATAATCTTTAATGCATTGTTTTCGGTATTTTTCGTTGTTATGTTATCAAGAAGACCCTAATTATAAACTTTTACGGCCAGCAAAGAGCTCGACCGTACGAGCAAAAGAGCAAAACAAGATTTCATAAAACATGCAATCAATATCCATTTGACTGATAAGAATACTTGACCACGACACTGCTTGACCACACGGCAAACGCAAAGGTTAACTGCGTTGTCGGTGCCAGAAATACTTGACCACGACACTGCTTGACCACACGGCAAACGCAAAGGTTAACTGCGTTGTCGATGCCAGCGTGACTTTATTTGCTGCTCGTGTTCATCCATCCATTCATTCATTTTCCCATTTATTCATTCATTCATCCATTCATTCATTCTCCCATTCATCCATCCGTTCATTTATTCATTCATTAAATTGATGTATTGTGTTCTTTGTCTCAGTTCCTCAAAGTGAAGACTGTCTTTCCCTTAATGTCTATACTCCATCTAAAACAACCCCAACCGACAAGTTAGCAGTTATGGTATGGATCCACGGCGGATCGTTTGTTGCCGGTACAGGACGCAGCTATAACCCATCCTTATTGGTCGCCTTACACAACGTCATTGTGGTGACTATCAACTATCGTCTGGGTGTGTTGGGGTTCTTTAACATTCCTGGTACAGACGTGAAGGGTAATTATGGAATGCATGACCAGGTACAGTTTTGTTCATGCATAAGTTACTACGCTTTTCATAATACGTGACCACAGACATTTACACGTCAGCGAAAAAAAGGTGTTTGTGCTGCTGTCAATCAGTTGGTACCTGGTACTGTATATTGATTGAAAGCAGTTAGAAACACTTTTTACTCGTCTAGTCTTCTCCGATCGTCGCGTAATTATGAAAGGTGCAGTAATTGTGATCATCTGCGGGTATGGAGTTTTGAAACTACTTACCCTGAGAGCAGAGTTTTCTCTTATCCTTCGAAAAATGAAAAAATGAACCTCTTCCGGCAAAAGCCATGTTTGAGCCCCTCCTAGGGGTTTTAGGGAACAAGGGAACAAAATATGATAAAACAATAGTTTTTGGTGGATCATGCATGGGAACATAAGGTAAAACATTTTAGTGAAACTGTTATTTTACTTATGGGGAACAAGGGAAAAAAGCAAAAAGGTCAATTTTTTTAAGTTGTAATTTATTTTCTTGTTGCTATAATGGTAATGATGATCATGTCAGTGTCAGTGACGTTTGAATGGTTTGAGCCCAGGTGCAAGTGATGTTGATGAGTTGTAATCATCTGGGTGTGTGTAGTCTTGAGAAAGACTGGCTGTGTTGGTGTCTGATGTTTGAATGGTTTGAACCCAGTTGTAAGTGATCTTGATGAGCTGTAATCATCTGAGTGTGTGTATAATCTTCAGTGAAAGACTGGTGGTGCATTTTTGTGTTGGTGTCTGATGTTTGAATGGTTTGAACCCAGTTGTAAGTGATCTTGATGAGTTGTAATCATCTGTGTGTATAGTCTTGAGAAAGACTGTTGGTGTTGGTGTTAATATCTGCATGATGTTTGAATGGTGCCAGGTGCAATTGATATGTGGATGAGTTGTGACATATTCACTATGGAGTTGATTTCTGCTATGCAGGTTGTGAAAATAAAATAGCCTGATAACTATAAACAGATCGTTCTTCTTCTTTCATTGTAAGATCCTGTCCTTGAAATGGGTTCAACAAAACATAGCAGCATTTGGTGGCAACCCGGACCAGGTAACCATCTTTGGAGAGAGTGCCGGCGGAATGAGTGTCTCCAGCCACCTCGTCTCCCCCCTTAGTAAAGGCTTGTTCCATCGTGTAATTGAACAAAGTGGCTCATCTGTATGTCAATATCTCATCAACAAAGTTTCATCAGCTAAGGGACTAGAAGTGTTTAGCAAAGCAATCAGCTGTGATGACAAAGATGACAAGTTACTGGATTGTGTGAGAGAGAAAAGGTATCCAACAATTTTTAGAAAAACTGTTCAGTCAGTCAGTCAGTCAGTCAGTCAGTCAGTCAGTCAGTCAGTCAGTCAGTCAGTCAGTCAGTCAGTCAGTCAGTCAGTCAGTCAGTCAGTCAGTCAGTCAGTCAGTCAGTCAGTCAGTCAGTCAGTCAGTCAGTCAGTCAGTCAGTCAGTCAGTCAGTCAGTCAGTCAGTCAGTCAGTCAGTCAGTCAGTCAGTCAGTCAGTCAGTCAGTCAGTCAGTCAGTCAGTCAGTCAGTCAGTCAGTCAGTCAGTCAGTCAGTCAGTCAGTCAGTCAGTCAGTCAGTCAGTCAGTCAGTCAGTCAGTCAGTCAGTCAGTCAGTCAGTCAGTCAGTCAGTCAGTCAGTCAGTCAGTCAGTCAGTCAGTCAGTCAGTCAGTCAGTCAGTCAGTCAGTCAGTCAGTCAGTCAGTCAGTCAGTCAGTCAGTCAGTCAGTCAGTCAGTCAGTCAGTCAGTCAGTCAGTCAGTCAGTCAGTCAGTCAGTCAGTCAGTCAGTCAGTCAGTCAGTCAGTCAGTCAGTCAGTCAGTCAGTCAGTCAGTCAGTCAGTCAGTCAGTCAGTCAGTCAGTCAGTCAGTCAGTCAGTCAGTCAGTCAGTCAGTCAGTCAGTCAGTCAGTCAGTCAGTCAGTCAGTCAGTCAGTCAGTCAGTCAGTCAGTCAGTCAGTCAGTCAGTCAGTCAGTCAGTCAGTCAGTCAGTCAGTCAGTCAGTCAGTCAGTCAGTCAGTCAGTCAGTCAGTCAGTCAGTCAAAACTAAATTATATTTTATTTTAACAGCTTTAAGGATGTAATATCTGGCCAAACCGACCTGACAAATACGATGATGATGGCTGGTCCAGAGTTTCTTACAAAACCCATCGTCGATGGTGAATTCTTTCCCGACGATCCTAAAACCCTTTTGAAAAATGGACAAGTAAACAAAGCGGACGTGATGCTAGGAACCACTGCAGACGAGGGATCAATGTTTGTCATACTATATATGGGCATTGCGCATATGACTGTAGAGATTTTCAAAAACTTTGTTCGTCAATTTCAGCTGATGTCTGGTTCTCATTCCCAACTCAGTGAAGATGCTGTTATGAGGGAGTATCTAGACCGAAGTGACCTCAACAATGCTGACAAAATTCGTCAAAGTGCAATAGATTTTTTTACAGATAGCACATTTGTTGCGCCTGCTGTGGACGAGGCAAACCTTCTCGCCAAGGCTGATATTCCAGTGTATTTGTATGTAATGGACCATCATCCTCATGCATCTAGGTAATCATCATCATCATCACCATCATCATCATCACCATCACCACCATTATTATCATCACCATCATTGTCATCATCACCCCCAACCCCAACCCTATCATCATCATCATCACCATCATCATCATCACAATCGCCAACATCAACACCATTACCACCACCACCATATCACCGTAATTATCATCATCATCTGCAACACTATCATCATCATCATCGTCATCATCATCATCATCATCATCATCATCATCATCACCATCATCATCATCATCATCATCATCATCATCATCATCATAATCATCATCATCATCATCATCGTCATCATCACTACCGGTACCAACATAACCACCATGGCATCCTTACTAATGTTACCATTATTACCCCTGTCAGATACCCTGCATGGGTAGGTGCCTTTCATGGTTTTGACTTGTGTTACACCTTTGGCTGTCCATTGAAGAAAGATATCATTGGCAAGACTGAGGACATTATCTGGCTTGCACCCGAAAACTTCTCTGCTCTCGAAGAAGGTTTTGCTAAATACAACATGCAAATGTGGACTAACTTTGCTAAATATGGGTATGTGTTTAATTAGCCTGCAAAATCCACAGATCATATGTATCACAAATCACAGGCCACAGATCATATAGATCACAAATCACAGGCCACAGGCCACAGATCAAGTAGATCACAAATCACAGGCCACAGATCATATAGATCACAAATCACAGGCCACAGATCATATGTATCACAAATCACAGATCATATAGATCACAAATCACAGGCCACAGATCATAAAGATCACAAATCACAGGCCATAGATCACAAATCACAAATAACAGGCCACAGATCATATAGACCACAAATCACAGGCCACAGATCATATAGATCACAAATAACAGGTCACAGATCATAAAGATCACAAATCACAGGCCACAGATCATATAGACCACAAATCACAGGCCACAGATCATATAGATCACAAATAACAGGTCACAGATCATAAAGATCACAAATCACAGGCCACAGATCATATAGATCACAAATCACAGGCCACAGATCATATAGATCACAAATCACAGGCCACAGATCATATAGTTCACAGATCATATAAATCAGTTTTCGTTTAAATGTTTATCAATATTTTCGTTCTAGAGATCCAAACGGTGCTGATCACATGCCAGTCACGTGGCCACAATACAATGACGAGCATGCGCATCTGCGTCTGTCTACCCAGCCCAAGTTACAACGCGGTCTTCGTGAAAGGCAAGTTGAGTTCTGGACCGAGTTTTTCCCAAAACTCACCGAGCATCAAAGGACCGAGTCTCAAAGCGAGGCTAGTGGTACCAAGGCAAAGGAAGGAGAGAAACAAAAAGAAGAGCTTTGAACTGTAGCTTGCCATACACCAGTTTCACATTATCTAGTATCGCTGTACTATTTGACAAAAGGCGCATTTGAGCAGGCTAAGCCTCCATTTGTTGTAAAATATTCACAAATTCCAAGCCAAGTATGGTGAAATACTACCGCTCAACAATAGGAAACACATTGAAATTTACTCCGAATCGAAATTATCTCTGTGCACGTTAATGTGCTTTTTGTCAAATTGTACTGTATCAAATATGCAACCTTCTTTACGGCTATGATTTCCTTTGTCAAATTCACTATGAGTTATTAATAAGTTTTTTTTTAAGATATTATATACGTTTTTAAATCACTCTTTACGCCGGTGATGATCTTTTGTAAATGTGTTAATTAAGTAATATATCAAACACGAGAAAGAGTGTTTCGTCAGGTTTTCAAACACCGAAAAATGGGCCCATTTTTAGGGACGTATTTGAAAACCTGAGGAAACACTCTTTCGAGTGTTGGATATTACTTCTCAAATTATTGGATAATTATTGGAGAAATTCAAAGCGAAGAGTGGAAGTGTGAGTGACACCGGCGGTAAATTTGAGTTTGATAATAAAATTGTCATAATAAATAACATCTTCTTAATAAATCTTTTACTAAATTACCTGTAGCTGTTTTTGTATTAACATCATGAATAGAAATGCAATTGTTGCAGCTGTCGTTTCGTCGATGACTTTTGCTTGTGTAAACTGATCGAGCTCAACACTCCACAATTACACCGGACATATAATAAACGGAACATCACAAACAAACTGGCCACACCATTAACTGGGACTTTGCCGCCTCCATTACATGCACCAACTATCACAAACGCCGACTACTTGAAAGCTGGTACACCGGCTGGGTGTGTCTATAATGCGGATGCGGACGGTCCGCGGCGGATAAAGATAAAGATTCATGGCAACACAGCGTACGCCGTTTGAGTACAGTATCGTGTAAATTGCTGCGATTCACTCATTACATTCAGGTCATCCGTTATTCAGCGGTTAGTAGATCAAAAACAAAAACGAATGAAGATAAACCTAGATCGTTTCGTTTTGTTTTTAGAATGGTTCAATTTAGGATATTATTACATTAATTTTTTTTTATTTATTAATTTTTTATTATTATTTTTTATTATTATTATTTTTTATTTTCATATTTATTTAATTGTTTTATATATTTTTTTCATTTTTCATTTTTTTCTCGTCCGCCGTCCGCCGTCCGCCGTCCGCCGTCCGCCGTCCGCCATCTGCCATCCGCCGTTCGCCGTCCGCCGTCCGCCGTCACACCGGCTTGGAACAAAAGCCTCTTAACCGTTGCGTAACATTACCGGCTTCCTACGTACAATAGACTCAAGCTTTCCGCTAATACAATGACTAACACCTACCCACCATCAACAACAACATTACCGACGAACCAGACACATAAATAACTTACACCGCTGTCCTTTCGTTTTCTTTACTTTGAAGATGACTTCCGCTCAGGTTGTCAGTCTTTCTCAAGACTACACAACCCCGGACGATCATGCCGCATCTACATCGATTACACCTGGGATCAGACCATTCACTCTTATATAATAAACTACTAAAACCATATCGTTTTTCTTCAATTTGATGAAGATATAGGTCTTCTCCACAGTCAGTGCAAGCTTTCAGACATTCCGCTAACACTTTTAGCTCCACGATCTTTCTTCCTTCATCCCAAGGTATATTTTGGCTCTTTGCTTTCCATCGGTCGTCGTAAATTTACGAGCGCTATCGGGCAAAACCTGATTTTCATCTTGGATTTTCTTGTCATTAAATAATTTTTCAACCTTCTTTCTTCGTATATACTCATTTTTATGTGAATTTTCCATTTCTCCCCTTTTGGGGCATTTTGTGATTAAATAAAATATCTAAAAAACTATCTAAAAATCACGAAAACAACAAATATTTTGCGCGGTCAGTAGCAATTTGATTGGTTGTGCGTCTTATTCGTGCAGTGCGATTGTGACAAATACGCACGAATGTAATAAAGGAGAATTTGTATTTGAATTAAATTTCTCAGTTTTACAGCGGTTCTCAGTCACACGTGCACCGCTCGCATAAAAAGCACCGCTATAAAACGTGAAGTTGGTGGACGTCAATCAAACTGTGTTTACAAGACGCATGGTGTTTTTACTTCAGTCGGGCTGCGAAACGTCTGAATCCGACGAAGAGGTTGTTGTAGGAATTCAGACATGTTTCGCAACCCGACTGAAGTAAAAACAGCATCCGTCTTGTAAACACAGTTTGATTGACGTCCACCAACTTCACGTTTCAGTAGCGGTGCTTTTTATGCGAGCGGTGCACGTGTGACTGAGAACTGCTGTAATCAATCGTCTTTCGTTATTTATTAAAAACAAATAAAACACATATACTGTGTTTGCACGGGCAAATGCAAACCGAGATGTGGTTGGGAGAATTCTCGAGAAGGAGCAAACACTCGCCTGCGGCTCGAATTCTCGAGAAGGAGCAAACACTCGCCTGCGGCTCGTGTTTGCACTGACCTGTTCTCGAGTTCTCCCATCCACATCTCGGTTTGCATTAGCCTGTGCAAACACAATAAATGTGTTTTATTTGTTAAATGTATGCTAGGGCTCTTCTCGATATTTTTTTATAGAGCAAGTTAGCTCCGATCCGTACGTATTAAAGGACCAATGGTAATAATTTGATCAGCTATGGCCTTTAAGACGTCAGAAATTTATAGCTTTCCAAAGTTTCTAAAAGCTAGCATACGTTACGTTGCATCTGAAATTTTCTTCTTACGAAGAAAATTATGGATTAACGCAGGCTACTAAAAGCCTGTTCAAAATATATAATGGGCTTCCTGTGTTCGGAGGAAGTCGAACTGCCATGAGTTCAGCATGGGTCAACGAAAAATACACAGAGCAAGCAAAACAGTTTCGTGCAGCCATGAATCGCTTTCTTCTGTTCTTCTGCATTCAAATTCTCTTCTACTCCAGCTGCATTGCTGAAGACGACGCTTTAGTTGTAAACACTGCTAATGGCGTACTGCGAGGTCGTTTACAAGACGTAATAAATGGAGCTTCAATTCGACAGTTTCTTGGCATTCCTTATGCACAACCGCCGATAGGTGAATTAAGATTTGCTCGACCAAAACCTGCTGAAAGTTGGCAAGATGTACGAGATGCTGGTGAATTTGGACCCATGTGTCCTCAAGTTCCTATGGCAGAAATGTTCAAGGCAATGAATATGTCTGTAGACACTGGAGAAGAAAGTAAGATTTGGAGTTACTTGAATTAGTTAATATTAGGACACACCAGGGTACACACACTAAAAGATGCAATATTTATGCTTATTTATAATAAAATTCACTAATTTAATAAACATTTGAAAACGGAATAGCACTATTTTTTAGAGTTAATAATGCTGCACACTTTAAAATTAAGTTAATTATTGAAAACAATACTTTTGTTTAATGCTTGGTTGATTGGTCGGTGCATCAAACAATAAATTTAATCATAGTTTATAGAGGGGACTGGTTAGGAAACCTTATTAAAATTGAATTTTCCCTGCTAGCAGAGTCTTCCACAGTTCGATTCAGAATCGAACTGTGGAAGACTCTGCTAGCAGGGAATCTTGAATTGAACTTGCACAACGTTTTCTTTATGGCCAATCAAAATTTCAAAATGAGTCTACATAAACTTTTTCTATAAGATTATTGTAAGGAATATTGTAATATTTGTTCTAAATCTTTGACTGTATTTTGAAGCAATAGCCAAAATAATAATGTTTGGTCTGTTCACTCAGACGTATCCAATATGGCTAAAACAATTGCGAAACAAATGATTATGTACGGTCACGCTTGAAAAAAAAAAAAGTGTACAAAATGAAAACATACAACAAAGGGCTTCCTAACCAATTCCCTCTACTATAACTATGATTTAATATTACAAATAACTGAACATTATAGTCAAACCAGTCCATGCATGTGTTCCTATCTAGATAGAAGATTGAATTTGTTTATCGAAATTTGATTACTAATCAATCTCGAACCCAGAGCCTGCGTTACTCTTGGCCAGCAGTGCCGAGCAACGTATAACTCTGGGGAAACGGAATTATTCTGCTCCAATTTTGGAGTTCCGGTTTTAGCATGGAATGCGCATGCTTAGTTAATATTATAATTATCTGTTGGTTCGGGCATCCTGTGTTACTTAGTACGTTATGATGACATTCAAAATATTGTTGACCTAGTATAGTATTTTAAATATTTTCTAAGTCAAAATATAAACATTTTCCTCACTAATAAAACATTTAAAGTTTAGGAAGGTTTTTTAACGGCCATCAGGTTTATATAATGATATAAAAACGCGTCTAAATTTCCTTCAATTCAGATCGCTTTAACCGTCGATTTATAGTTTTCCAACGGTTATAAGTTTGCTTTCGTGGTACGATTGACCTTTAGTAAATAACTGGATGCCAGAGACCTGAGTATTGTCAAGGTTTAGAATAGTTTAAAGGAGTATTTTGTGTGTATTCTAATTTGCTTCGCGATTCGATCATCGCTTCGCGGCGACACAATTTCTCGTCGCTTTGCGACTCGCATATATTCCATAAATAACGATATTATTCTATCTAGTATAAAGAACCGTTGACGTTGTATTAATCGTAAAATTTACATTTTGAATATACATTTGTTTACATGATGGACCAATCAGAGCTTTTACTTCGTCTGTTTCCGGGCTGACCATTGTATTTTCAATGGCCAATCACAATAAGCGCTAGCAGGGAATCCCGGTACCCCAGAGTTATACGTTGCTCGGCACTGCTGGCCAAGAGTAACGCAGGCTCTGGGTTCGAGATTGATTACTCATTTGTTTTGAATTATTCTCAATTAATTGCATAATAAAATGAATTGAACTTTGCAAATTTCGGCCTCAAATCAAGACATTACTTTCAATGGATTTTTTCAACAACAGAAACTTGCTAAACCTAGTTTAGTTCAAAAATATTGTTATAAATACTTTCTAAAGCATTATCAGTTATTGACCAAAGATGGTTATTTCGTAGCCTGCATTGCCGGCAGTCTGCGGTTTCGAGAGAGAAGAGAGGGAAAGACGGGCTAGTTATTTCGGGACCATTATCAATTGGCGGATGAACTCTGCATCTTGAAATTTAAACGTTTAATTCATTGATGCAAATTTTGAAACAAATGTAAATTCAAATTTGCAGAAAAGATATTGGACCTTCTAACATTGATAGGAATGCATCAGCTGGTTTGACTGTAAACAAATGTAACATTCTTTTATTCTCCCATCCATTTATTCATCCATTCATTTATTCTCCCATTCTTCCATTCATTTGTTCATTAATTCATCCATCCATCCATCCATTTATTCTCCCATTCATCCATTCATTCATTCATCCATTCATTTATCCATTTATTCTCCCATCTATTCATTCATTCATCCATTCATTCATTATGTATATTCTTATGTTCTTTCTCTCAGTTCCTCAAAGTGAAGACTGTCTTTCCCTTAATGTCTATACTCCATCTAAAACAACACCGACCGACAAGTTAGCAGTTATGGTATGGATCCACGGCGGAGCGTTTGTTGCCGGTACAGGACGCAGCTATGACTCATCCTTATTGGTTGCCTTACACAACGTCATTGTGGTGACTATCAACTATCGTCTGGGTGTGTTGGGGTTCTTTAACATTCCTGGTACAGAAGTGAAGGGTAATTATGGAATGCATGATCAGGTACTGTTTTGTTAATAACCACCAACTCTATTGCTACTCACCATCAGACATCATTGTAAAGCGACTGTCATTCTGTTGTAAAGCCTTTCTTGTCCGTCAATCAAACTCATTCTGTCTGGCGGGAAAATCACCACCAATTTTTTTGCTACACACCATCAGACATCATCGTATAGCGAATTTGGCGATTCTTTTCTGTCATCAAACCCATTCTGTCCAATGGAGCAAAGCAATGGCATCAGAAGTAATGTTGATGATTGATTGGTGATCTGTGTATGTGTAGTCTTGAGAAAGATTGTTAATTGGTGTTGGTTTATTTAATGGTAAAAATAGTCAACAAATATTAATTAATCCTCAGTTAGTTAGTTTATATAGCTTTCATAGGTGAGCGTGGTGTTTACAAGTGTTGGTATTGTGATGCAAATTTGCCAACCATTTTAACAATAGATTTTTTTAGTTGAACCCAGGTGTAAGTGATGTTAATATGGATGTGTGTTGTCTTGAGAAAGTTCCACTGTTCTTGTGTGTGTATATGTCTGACATTTTCGCTCAGATGATAACTATACTTCTGCTCTGGTTGGGTAAATACACCCTTTCCGAGAAACTTTGTCAGCCGTGAAGTGAAAAGCCTACAAGGTAGTAGCGCAGGCCGGGGACTATGGGTAACCTATGTAAATTTTTTTAGGACACAGGGATTTCATGGCCACATTGCTACACTTGCCAATATGTTATTGAGAAATGTCCATTTTGACTAATTATCAAACAACAAGAAAGTCGTTCCAAATGCACATTTGGTTTCTGAACTGATCCATGATCCTTTGCGCCACTAGCTTGTTTACTTTTTGACGGGTGACAAAATTTCTCGGAAGGGGTGTATCAGGGTTTTCCAATAATTTTTCATTCTTTCCTTCTTTCGTTGCAAGATACTCTCCTTGAAATGGGTTCAACAAAACATAGCAGCATTTGGTGGCAACCCGGACCAGGTGACCATCTTTGGAGAGAGTGCCGGTGGAATGAGTGTCTCCAGCCACCTCGTCTCCCCACTTAGTAAAGGCTTGTTCCATCGTGTTATTGCACAAAGCGGGTCATCAGTAAGTCAGTATAGCTGCAGCAGAGTTACATCAACTAAAGGACTAGAAGTGTTAAGCAAAGCAATCAATTGTGATGACCAGGATGACAAGTTACTGGATTGTCTCACAAAGAAAAGGTATACGTATCAAATAAGCCCTAAAGGGTTTTTTTAGTATTCAGTTAGCTCATAGGGAAAACTCGAAATACACCCCTAATAGACAAGAGTAGCCCTTTTTAAAGGGCGTGACACGAATGGTTTTCAACATCTAAGGGGGCTTTCATTGATTAGTGTCTGGGGGGGGATCGCCATAATCACCTGTTGTCTTTTCCAAATATGACCCCCACCCCCTTCTTGGTTGGCAAAAATATAGTTAATCAGCTAGTTAGTCCCAGTCAATCAACTCAGTGAGTCAATCAGCTCATTGAGTCGCTCATTGAGTCGGTCGGTCAGTCGGTCGGTCGGTCGGTCGGTCGGTCATTCTATTAATTAACAAACCATTGTTTTAAGAGCAAAAACAAATTATACTGTAAACATAATTGGAAATTTATGCAATCAGTCATTTCATCAATCAATTAATGCAATTAATCATTCATTCATTCATCTATTCATTCATTCATTCATCCATCCATTCCTCCATCCATTCATTCATTCAATCAATCATTCAATCCAATTTAAATTATGTATTATTTTTCAATGTTAACAGCTTTAAGGATATACTAGCTGGCCAAACCAACCTGACCAATACGATGATGATGGCTGGTCCAGAGTTTCTTACAAAACCCATCGTCGATGGTGAATTCCTTTCCGACCATCCTAAAATCCTTCTTAAAAATGGACAAGTAAACAAAGCGGACGTGATGCTAGGAATCACTGCAGACGAGGGAGCTTTTGTTGCAAAGATGTACATGATGGATAAAACCGTCAATGAAGAGCTAGTTAGGACCGTTGTTCGACTATTTATACTGATGTTTGGTCTCCCATCCTCACTCACGGAAGATGCGATTATGATGGAGTACCTGGACCGTAGCGACCTCAACAACACTGACAAGCTACGTCAAATCGCCATGGATACTTTTACAGATTCAGTATTTCTGGCGCCGGCTGTGGACGAGGCAAACCTACTCGCCAAGGCTGATATTCCAGTGTATTTCTATGTAATGGACCATCATCCTCACGCACCTAGGTTAGTATCTTTTATTAGTATAAATACAAAAGTGATTATACAATATTGCGCACTCTGATTGGTTTGCTATCTAGGATTATCAGCCGATAATCACCTTTTCGGACAAAATGGCTGCCAGTAGTCGTTTTGTCACTATTAGCGAAGATGAAATTGAAAACTTTCGTCACTTTCGCGTGACGGTCTCGCATTTAAAAAATAAAATATTTTCACTTCCAATGCTGTTTCCTTCTTTCTTTTTTGAAATAAAAAGTACAAAATTCTATTTAGGAACCATACACGTTTTGAGCTTCAACAGGGCAAAACCCTCGAATTTTGCACGGGACTCTATACTTTCTTTTTGCTAAATTGAAAGAACCTACAAAATCTGCGTTATATCAATTTTTTTTTGAAAAGTTAATTTTTCTAAAGTACAAAAAAATAGATTTTGTAGTAGTTTTTGTCCGACAACATGCGAGTTTTGAAAGCACTTAAAGGACTAAATATGACAGATCAAGGTATTCCTTTGTCGTTTATTCAAAACTATCCATGTTGTATTTTAGAATTATTCATTATTCATATAACTGACATTCAACTCTGTGTTGTAAAAAAAACAAATTGCACATTTTCTGTCCTGTAATTGATCATAGATCGCGTCAAAAATGTTCAAAACTTTGCAGTGAAACCACTCGCTACGCTCGTGCTAAGAGTGCATGGACTGCAGCTCTGATTGCGACCAGTTTTTAAAACAGGTTTACATTATATTCTAACAGGTTTCCTGCCTGGCTGGGTGCGTATCACGGTCTTGACCTGGCTTATACCTTTGGTCTTCCATTAAAGAAATATATCATAGGCAAGGACCTTGGGTTTTTTCTACCCGGCAACTTCTCTGCTCTCGAAGAAGGTTTTACCAGATACTGGATGCAGATGTGGACTAACTTTGCTAAATATGGGTATGTGACTTTCAGGTTATTTCGCTCGCGCACTTCCGGTTAGTATAAGCCAATCAGAAGCATTTCTCGCCAACAGTTCCCAAGATGGCGTCGTTCTAGAGAGTTGTTTCCCGTGTTAACCCTGTATAAATACATTAAAATAACTTAATATTAAAAAGTCCTGTTACTTGGATAATAAAAGTTCACTGCTGCTGTTCACTGCTGCAAAGGGCCTTTTGTCCCGCAAGGTTGTAAATGGTCCCTATCATTGCAAGCTCAACGTTCGTCTCGTTTCAATGTAAAGACCAGGCTACCTTTCAAGATGGCGCAGGGAACTGTGAAGGGGAGTATTGTATTTAATGCTCGTTGAATTCTCATCTTCATTGCCAATTATGTCTGAGGACATGTGACAAATAGAAGAATGATGAAAAACGCTGTACTCTATATGTTTATTAATATTTTCATTCCAGAGATCCAAACGGTGCTGATCACATGCCAGTCACGTGGCCACAATACAATCATGAGCATGCGCATCTACGTCTGTCTACCCATCCCAAGATACAACGCGGTCTTCGTCAAAGGAAAGTTGAGTTCTGGACCGAGTTTTTCCCCAAACTGACTGGAACCGAGCTGCATCAAAGCGAGTCTAGTGATACAAAAACAAAGGAAGGAGAAAAGCAAAAAGAAGAACTTTGAACTGGTGACTTGTGATAACTATTTCGCCCGAAAGCCTCGACTTCAACCCATTGTTCAAAATCATTTGCATATAACTGTAATAACAGCTATTTATCTTCTATTTCATGGATATAGTGTGTGCGCTCTATATATATACCTAGTTCAAAAATCGTCGCAAACAAAGCCACAGTCCACGCTCTAAAGTCTGCAAAGGATGTCGGTATTTCTTCTCTTGTTATCGATTTATTCATAGCATATTTTGGTTGTACGTGTTTGTGTTATATGACCATAACAAGTTGTTGTTGTGGTAGATATAAATATAAATATTTCTTCAACATAACAAACGTGCAATGAATCACAAATTAAGTCGATGTCACCGACATCCTTTGCAGGCTTTAGTGTGGTCTGTAGCTTCGGCTGCGACAACGATTTTTGAAATGGGTGTATATCGCATATTTAATTAATTTGAAGTTGACCTATATTTAATCTTTGGGTAGCGAGATAAAAATCGGAAATAATTTCAAGGCGGGATCTACTCACAGGCAGCCCAACAATTCTCTTTGAGGAATTTTTTTAATGACAATAAAGTTATTTTTAACCGCGCGCCGAGCAAAATAAATATTGAGCGCGCGGGTGGGGTTCCTGTGGTATATTTGTTTGAATGAGCGCAATCTCGAGCCCATAGTCTGTCCGGGTCAGCGGTGTTTTTCCCCCGGCGAAAACAACCGCTGACAGGGAGCCGGACGGACTCTGGGCTCGAGATTGGAATGTGCGCGGATGGGATTCCTGTGGCTTTTTGAAAGCAATTTTTCGGTCGCGCGGAGAGTCGCGCGGAATCGCACGTACGTCAAAATACCTCCCTCAGCTCTTCAACACCGCACGACTTTGACGAAAAATTGCTTTTAAAAAGCCACAGGAATCCCATCCGCGCGCATTCAAACAAATACACCACAGGAACCCCACCCGCGCGCTCAATGATTAACAAAATATTTTATTCCAATATGGCGCTCGGCGCGTGGTTAAAAATAACTTTATTGTCATTAAAAAAAACCCTCAGATAGAATAGTTGGGCTGCCTGTGATCTACTACGAAAATACAAAATGATTTTTGTAATATGAACTTAATTCAGTTTGCATGTGATTTATTAGTCGTTCCTATTTTTCAATAAATATTTGTTTCATTCTCTACGTTAGTGGAATACAGTAAACACCCGCGTAAGGAACCTTTATTTTTTTAAAGTCTGGCAAAAAAAGGTTCTTGTATATATAAAGGGGTAGTTGTTGGTTCTTTAGGCAAAACAGGTTCTTAATTAAGTTCTTAATTCAAAAATTAAAAATCAAAAATTAAAGCTGAGCCTAATTTACAGTGATTTGTATGGGGGAATTATTTATTTTTTAATTAAGCTACAAAATATCACAGGGAAAGAAGCAACGGCGCCCCCACCCAACAGCGAAGGGAGAGGGCCCTGGAAATTTTAAACGACGTTGGAAAGAAAGAGGAATCGAAAGGGGAATAAAAATTAAACTGGTTTGAGGTGGGGACACCACAACAGCGTAGGTGTATAATTTACACGCGTAAGATGGCGCCAATTATACACCTAATTCAAAAAAGGTTGAAGTGGCGTACGGCGATTGCACGACCGAAAGGAACTGTGGGTATTACGAATTTCTTCTTATTCCTTTCTAAATTACCAAAACAATGCCTCGATCAACCGATCGCAGCGAAACCTTCGAGACACCTATTTAAGGTCGATCATCGCTGAACTATGGAGGCATTATTTGGGTAACTCAAAATGTAATATTTTGCTTCCGAAATAATAAGCCCGAGATTAAATTAATTAATAATTATCTCCTCTTTCAAAGTAATTAAAACATCTTCAATAATATATCAAGCTAACTGTCAAGTCTAGCCTCTGGCTATTACAGTTAGCTACTACTATTGAATCTGTTTCAATTAAATATTGTCAAATAAAATTGTAAAAATATGTAGTAAATAAAGATGAATTGAATTGAATTGAGATTCACCATTATTATGATAATTATAATCACATAACTTTATGTAATTATTTCTTTATTTCATCATCGTCTTCATATTTTGTATTACACTAAATTAAATCGATGTTGTTTAAAACTTTACCAACATAAAACGATGAGGAATGTCCTTATATAAAAAATATATTATAACCCTTAGGAACTAGGCCTAAATCTTCATGCATTTTAAAATTTCTTTTATAAATACTGATTATATATGCATTGAAACGCGACTTCAAAACAGTCCATGTTTTTCACGAAAAATCAAGCGACAAGTTCCCTTCACTGTTCCCTGCGCCATCTTGAAAGGTAGCCGGGCCTTTGTATCGAGTGAGACGAACGTTGAGTTTGCAATGATAGAGACATTTTAACACCTTGCTGGACAATTATTCACGTGTCTCTACCATTGCAAGCTCAACGTTCATTTCGCTTCGATGCAAAGGCCTGGTAACCTTTCAAGGTGGCGCAGGGAACTCTGAAGGGGACTATCGAGTCGAAAGGCCCTCTCGCCTTCCAGTGCGTTTTGCTGGTTCAAACTCGAAGGAGTTCTCGCGTAAACTTTTGGACTGTTTTGCAGTTTACACTAAAAAAGGTTCGCAAACACTTAAGCCATGAAATACAATCAAAATTGTTACCAACTAAGGGGCTGTTTATATGAAAGCAAGTTGTCCCTGCTAGCCGGGATAACTCTATTGTTTTTAGTCCCTATGGGAATAGAAAATAAAATGGTTATCCAGACTAGCAGGGACAACTTTCCTTCATATAAACAGCCCTTATAATAGTCCTTTTAGAGGCTGGTTATATGAAGGCGAGTTGTCCCTGCTAGCCGGGATAACAATTTTTTTAGTCCCCAGGGGAACACAAAACAATAGAGTTATCCCGGCTAGCAGGGACAACTCCCGTCCATAAAGACAGCCCCTTAGTAACACACAAACACAGAGGAAACAATACCTCATTACAACTTTCTGTTAAGACAAAGCTTTGATAGTGGTTAATACAGTGAGTGCAGTGTTAACAAGTGTTAGTATTGTGAAGCCTTTAATTTGCCAACAATGTTCACAATAGATTGTTTAATTTTCCTTGTTCTAATAATGGTTGGTTAGCAAAACCATAACAAAATACGTCACTGTACGACCACCTGTCGTCACTAAAAAAACCTATTCCACAGTAGTATTCGATGTTATTTCATGGATAAAGTGTTTGCGCTCTAATTAATTGCCTTGTTTCACCTATTATCATAAACCCGTCTATAATAGCCAGGCGTTGTCTAGCTTTGTATACGTTTTATCTAGTTGAGATAGGAATTAAGCGCACAATGTCCCAATATGCATGATTGCAGACGATAATATCGCCACTGAGATTACCGCTGATATCAGGTGACAAAATCGCTAGTATAAACGGACCTTGATAACGAGCCGCTCTATGGAATCACATCACCAATTTGTTTTGAGGATCACGTTATACCATTTACATGAAGCTGTTTCTATATATTTATGTAAAAATGGACAATGCTTTGGTCAATTCTAAATGGGTTTGCAGTGAGAATACTCGAACCGTGAACACTTTGATTTGTTTCGTTACTTCTACAAACCACATCCCATGATCGAATAGATTAGAAATAAGATTTATTATGAACACTTAGTGTATTTGAGCTCACTGCTTCATTTTTAGAGGTTTTGATGAAGTAGAAGGTTCAGAAAATAATAACATGGAAAAAGTCAAGTGTTCACGGTTCGAGTATCCTGAAAAGTAAAGCACTGTTACAATACACAATAATCCCCTTCACAGTTCCTTGCGCTATCTTTAAAGGTAGCTGGACCTGGAAGCGATACGAACGTTGAGCTTGCAATGATAGAGACCTTTTAACACCTTCCGGGACCAATTATTCACGTGTCTCTATCATTGCAAGCTTAACGTCCGTCTCTCTTCGATGCAAAGGCCTGGCTACCATTCAAGATGGCGCAAGGAACTGTGAAAGGGATTATCATTTTAGCAATTTGTCTCGGAAGACCGTTGCAGCGCAACTTTATGAATAATTGCACAGTGCGAGAGGCCGTCTTGCAATATTGTTGTTGCAGACACAAATTGGAGTTTAGGTCTACTTTTAGCAACAGAACTAAGCAACTTGCAACACCACATTTTCAAGCCAGCAAAGCTATTGAAAAATAGTCACCTTCCTAGTTCCTTGCGCCATCTTGAAATGTAGCCGGGCCTTTGCATTGAAGCGAGAGAGACGAACGTTGAGCTTGCAACGATAGAGACACGTAAATAATTGTCGGGCAAGGCGTTAAAAGGTCTCTATCATTGCCAGCTCGACGTTCGTCTCGCTTCGATGTAAAGGCCCGGACACCTTTTAAGATGGCGCAGGGAACTGTGAAGGAAACTATTACAGAGTGTTACAGCGCCGTTATTCATGTTGCACCATACGTGTTTTTGTGTAGATGTAGATGTACGTCTCTTCAAAACTTCGTGTCTTCGCCATCCTCATCTTCATCCAAAGTCAAGTCAATGATGCCTTCAAAAGCATCAGTGACTGCCTTGATAAACTCTGTCTGACTCTTCGTCAGTTCTTGTCTTGTTGGAGCAGGAACACTAGTAGCCTTGTCTCTTAGTACAACTACATCGCTATTATCAGGTTTGTCTATATCATCCAGGCTAGACTGTGCACAGTAGAAAAGTTTGTCCTCGATGACAGCTCCAACAGATACGATACAGTGATCTGCATTCTTCAACAAATCAACCGATTCTGAATCTTTGAACGATTGGATAGGCGAATGAGAAATACTTTCTTTGGACTGAGAATAATCTTTAGCCTCGGTTTTACCTTGAGGTTTAAGAAAATTTAATGATGTGCTGTTTTCTTGATGGATTCTTGATACAGAATCTTTACTCGTTTGGATAGATATATCAGAAATACTTTCCTTAGACAGATCAGAATCTTTAGGATCTAAGTTATCTTGACGATTATGAATGTCTGGTGTTGAGTAGACTTCTGGTGTGTTTCCGGTTGAATACCTTCTATGATAAGGACTTGAATTTGCTGTACTATAACCTTGGCAGTCGGTGAACGACTCATCTTCGGAGCTGGATGGCCCGAAGTACGTATTCTGTTCCTCGCTACCGACTGATCCTCGACTGGGTGGCACTTCATCCTTCGATTCCATCTCGTTGAACTCGCTAAAAGCATCAAAGAAGACTTCTGATTGACGATTCGTGAGCGTGCTCGAACGACAATAACTAACGGTTCTCTCCTGCTCGGTTTCTTGATCACATTTAGAACAGAAATCAGAGATCTCAACCGCTTCTTTAGCACTGACCTGTAGCCCAAGGATGTCGCTTAGTAGTTCTTTATCGAAGGCAGCATCAGGGTGGTCCGCTATGCTAGTTTGACTAGACAGCGTGTCACTCCTACTGGTGCTACAGCTGGCGACCTCGTCTAGAAGAGCTTCTCCTACTATACCGGAATAGTCACTAGCAAAACTGCGTCGATCTTTGAGATTCGCTTCATCGAATGACTTTAAAGAATTGTGGTTGTTTAAGAAGAAGACATCTTCGAAGTCTTTCGACGAGCGTGCTGACCATAGAGGTATTTCTTTTGTCTCGCTGCTGTGTTTACGAAACTGGACATTCTCATAAAGGGTACCTAACTCATACTCTGAACTTCGTTTAGGAAGCATATCCATAAACATACTCTCGTCACCATCACTTAATAAAGCTCTCTTCTGGAATTGTCTGTACTGCTGTTTACCTTCGCGAGAATTCAAGTCTATCTGTTCGACCGTCATCGACGATAAAGTGTTACTACTCCCTTCAGGGGTACCCACAGTACCAACGTTTTCGTATATAGGTCCTGTTTCTTTAATGTTCTGATAAACGGGTTCTGTTTCTTTGGATAGACTTGCAAAGGTGTCATCCACAGCAGACCATGGGACTTTGAAAGACCCTAAGTCAATCAGACTGTCCGATTTCAGGGTATCGTCTGAAGTCTCCTCCTTTTCCTTCAAGTCCATTCTTTCAAACGTTTTTAAAATATCGTTTTCAGGACTTGTGGGCGTCAAGTCGTCTATGCTTTGTACTGATTCAGTACCAGCTGCAGACAAAGGTTGTATTCTTGAGAAGACACTGTCACTGGATATGTTAGATAGTGATCGTATAACACTCACTTCACCGTCGTTACTAATATCACTGGCAACTGATGAAGACACTGACTGCACGGTCGGTGGTGCAAGGGTGTAACGTGTGGAAGAGGAGTCTGAAAAGAAGAAAAAATTAGTAAAAATTAGTAAAAATGTTTAAAAAATGGGTTCTCGTCATCACTTTCTTAACATAACAAACAAACGAACGAGCAAACAAACGAACGAACGAGCAAACAAACAAACAAAACAAACAAACAAACGAACGAACGAGCAAACAAACAAATGAACGAACAAGCAAACAAACGAACAGACAAACAAACAAAACAAACAAACAAACGAACGAACGAGCAAACAAACAAACAAAACAAACAAACAAACGAACGAACGAGCAAACAAACAAATGAACGAACGAGCAAACAAACAAATGAACGAACGAGCAAACAAACAAATGAACGAACGAGCAAACAAACGAACAGACAAACAAACGAACGAGCAAACAAACAAACGAACGAACGAGCAAACAAACAAATGAACGAACGAGCAAACAAACAAATGAACGAACGAGCAAACAAACGAACAGACAAACAAACAAACAAACGAACGAGCAAACAAACAAACGAACGAACGAGCAAACAAACAAATGAACGAACGAGCAAACAAACGAACAGACAAACAAACAAACAAACGAACGAGCAAACAAACAGACAAAGCGAGCAAACAAACAAACAAACGAACGAGCAAACAAACAAACGAACGAATGAGCAAACAAACAAATGAACGAACGAGCAAACAAACGAACAGACAAACAAACAAACAAACGAACGAGCAAACAAACAGACAAAGCGAGCAAACAAACAAACAAACGAACGAGCAAACAAACAAATGAACGAACGCGCAAACAAACAAACGAGCAAACAGACAAACGAGGAAACAGACAAACAAACAAATAAACGAACGAGCAAACAAACAAACAAACGAACAAGCAAACAGACAAACAAACGAGGAAACAGACAAACAAACAAATAAACGAACGAGCAAACAAACAAACAAACGAACGAGCAAACAGACAAACAAACGAGGAAACAGACAAACAAACAAATAAACGAACGAGCAAACAAACGAACTGACCCCCCAATTGACTAACAAAGAAACGAGCAAGCGAAACCTGCAAAACCAGTTGTGTGTTGCATGCTACTCAAGTTTGTATGTTTTTGAAAATTGTAATATTAGCATTAGCTAAGACTAAGGGTATAATTTTTTTATTATTATATCTTCTTTCCGTGTAGCTCTAAGTAGCTTTAAATAACCGTGAAACGGAGCACTGATGGAGAGAGGGAAGTAAAATGAGCGCACCGTGGTCTCTCTGGAAGATCAGCTTCGGCTGAAGGGACTTCCGACGTAAAATACTATTCTTTCTTCACTTTACTTTACCTGGTTCAGTAAATTGCTCTTCATCGATGACAAATCTTCGACGTTCTCTCCGTGATTTCAAGACATTGATTTTCACTGACAACGCAGCCACCCATTTCTCAAACTCAGCCCTGCTGGACATCTTAAACACGTGACTTCCCACGCCCTCACTCCTCAGCTTCAAAACGAATTTGTTTTCAATAAAGTTACTTTCATTAACAAGCTCAAGATTGTTTATAGGGATTTGTTTTCTGTACGTGTCCATACGTGGTTGATCATAGATGAATAAACTATCGTCAGATAAGACGCACCAGCGGCGAACTTCACTACGGCATAGCGGTCGAGTTACTAGCTCAACCAGATAGCCTGAAAACTTGCCATCGTTGTCGAATAAGCTACCGCAGGAATATCGGCGCTCTTTCTCAAAGTTCATCGTGTCTTGTAGCTTCGGGGTGACCTTTTCAAAGCTTCCCTTCCATGGGATTTTGAATAGTTCAGAGCGGCGATACTTATGAAGAAGGTTATCTTCGGAGATTTTCCTGAGAAGTTTACGACCGCTGGCTCTGCCCTCGCTCAGTGTCTTACGTAAGGAACGCCTCTCTTGGTTCGGAAGATGACTTTTAAGGTTATCGTCACTGAGTGACTTTGTTGGTTTAGAGCATCGTACTAACGGTGATAGCTGGTCTTCCTTTGCACCACAGTATCGCTGTAACACGCTAAGCCATTGCGCTGCAACTTCCTTGTTTCCACTTTGAAACAGAATCCTCTCTTCTCCTCGATGTAACGAAAAGCCGTACTTACTCACAGGGGATTCGATATTTTCTTCTCGTACTTTCCAATCTTGTAGTACGACTTTGCGACTTGGCGTTGGTTGATCATCGTTGTCGTACACAAGCAAAAACTCGCTAGTTACAGTGCACCATTTTCTAATGCCATTAGTATCATTAGGGACAATTTCCTGCAGGTGCCCGTTCATGAGTGTATCCGTAGACCCTTCAGAGCTTGTTGATACCAAGTCACTGCCGAAAGAGAGTTGAGACAGGCGTTTCTCTGGCGACGAAGCAGCCGATGAAATATCCGACGCAGTAGCCGAACCACCAAACTTCTGTAGGGATTCACTACGCGTTCTCCTATGACCAAACACACGTGGAGGCGACGGAAATCGACATTTCGAATCCTCATGATCATGTCTTCCATATGATAACGAAGCATTCTGTATTTGCTTAACCCAGCGTTCGTAATCGGTCTTATTATTAGCGATTAACGTAGTCGTATCGTTCAACCTGTGAATCTTGAACTTATAAATATCTTTGTCCGGCTCACAAGCTTCTTCTAGTCGAATATTATACAAGACGATTCTTTTAATCGGCGCATCACATTCATTATCTTGATAAATTAATAATTCAGAGTCTTTGATCGTACACCACCGCACCCTACTCCATGTATAATGATCATCAGTTACACATACTTCCGTTAGTTGACCGCCAGTATAGTTAATACATTTCACTTCATCTGACGGTAATTCCCCTATTATGGGGTTCTCAAAGTCATACGTCTGCGACCGTTTGAACATATCAATAACGTTCACTTTTTGAGTGAACTTCATACGAATAGACGGTCTTTTCACAAAAGTATTGCCCGAAACCCCTTCTTCTTTGAGTTTGGTTTTGTCGTGGTGTTCCACAGGGGACGCCATTGAAGGCCGTTCGACTCTAATCTCAGTAAAAGCACGTAGAACTTCAAGCCATTTATCAAAGTCTTCCTTTTGAGCAACTTGAAAAGTAAAATTCCTTCCATCTTTATCATGCAGTTCAAAATTGTACTTCGATTTAAGTTCCTCGGCGTTCTGCGAGAGCCACATTTCCGCAAGGTTAAGTTTAACAGCCGGTTCTTCATCAGTAACTTGCTTGTTGTATAGGTTTAATACCCCGTTTTTAACCACGCACCATCGACGTAGCTGCGTCCGACTGTACTTTGAGACTTTCACCTCGGTTAGAAATCCACTAAATCGCCCTTCCTTGTCGAATAAAGACAGCAAATGAGAGTACGATTGCATGTTTGTCTTTTTAATGTTGTTAAGTCTATTTTTGGATGCTTCGGGGGAGCTGCCAGCTATTAATGCAGTTATACTGTGTCCTCGTGTAAACCGGGATTGTTTTAACTTGAGCGATTCAGCCCATCCTTTTGGTTTGTCCTTCTTGCCGTCAGTAGAATGAATCTAAGGCAAAAAGAACAGTATGTTACTTAATGGCGATGAATATTTGTAGAAGATACACAATAGAGAGGGAAAAAGCAGTATGATGGTGGTGGTGTTTGTAGCTGTGAAGATAAGGATGATAATAATGCTAATGATAATGGTTATGAGGATAAGGATGGTGATAATGGTGATAATGATGATGACGAGGCTGATGATGATGATAATGTTGAGGATGATAATGGCCATGATGATGCCGGTGTTAATGATTAAGATGATGGTGATTATGAGAACCAAGCTGACGAGAGTGTTAATCATGGTGATGATGATAATATTGATGATAATGATGATGTTGATAATGTTCAGGATTAGGATATTGTTGATGATAATGATGATGATGACTATGGTAGTGATGATGATGATGGTATATAAATATTGAGGATGATAATATTGCTGATAATGATGATCACGTTAGTGATAATGATGATGACGATCATAATGATGATGATAACAATACAGGACGATATTGTTGACGATAATGATGATGACTATGGTAGTGATGATGATGATGGTATATAAATGTTGAGGATGATAATATTGCATGCTGATAATGATGATGACGTTAGTGATAATGATGATGACGATCACAACAATGATGACAATGATGATGATAATGTAGTTTCCATGCGTACCCTGTTTGATGTATCAGCACTATCAGGTCTGCTCTCTCCACCAGAATCACTGACAAACTGGCTTGGAGACATGCTTACTGCATCTTGAGATTCTACCAACAAACAATAACATTAGTCATGGAGAAATCAAGGTTTTTGTCTCGGGATCATGTGTGATTTGAGTTAGCTTATGTCTATACTGGAGATTCCCTTTTCATTGAGTAGAGTGAAATTAATAGGTGGCATGGGTGGCCTAGCGGTGAGAGCGCTCGCCTATCACCACTGTGGTCCAGGTTCTAGTCCCGGCTGGGGCATGGATTATAAATACGTGATAAGAGTTTGTTTAATGTGTTCTTCTCTCCTATGCCACGAGGGTTTTTCTCCGGTTATCCGGTTTTCCTCCCTCAGCAAAAATGAACATGTGAGCCGAGTTGTGTGCAAAATATCAAACGTAGAGGTAGCGAGTGTGAGTGAGTCTCCCCGATTAGTAGGGCGCACATGTCCAGCTAGAAGATTGAGACATTAAAATAGTGATTTATTTTATTTATCTTTAAACAAACAAACAAACAAACAGACAGATAAACAGACAGACAGAAAAACAAAAAGACAAACAGACAAACCAGCAGGCAAACAAACAGACAAACAAACAGACAGACAGATAAACAAACAGACAGACAAATAAACAGGCAAACAAACAGACAAACAAACAAACAAAGAAACAGACAGACAAATAAACAAGCAAACAAACAGACAAACAAACAGACATACAGATAAACAGACAGACAGACAGACAAATAAACAAACAAACAAACAGACAGACAAATAAACAAACAAGTAAATAGACAAACAAACAACAGACAGACAACTTAAAAACATATACAAAAAAACACACCTTTCCTGACCTGCCGAGTAAACAAACAAACAACAAACAATGAAAGATTTCAATTAGTAAGACAAAAAACACGTTCTCACCGTCAGCTGATCTATCATCTCTCTTCTTGTCGTTCTTTCGTTTCATGGCCCTTTCTCGTGCTCCACCTTTAGTATAGCGAGGTGATCGACGCTGAGGGGATTTGACTCGACGATGGTTTAGTTTTGGACGAAAACTATCCTCCCTGTGGATACAAATGTATACATTAAGAAATATTGACAGCTTACTGTACTTAAGATACTACATGTAGGTACAATGTAAGAAAAAACAATAAAATAACACGGAAAAATAATAACAAATTAATAAGTATTGACAGCCACACCTTACTGTATTTAAAATAGGTAACAAAAAAAAATAACACGGAAAAAAAAGAGAGCAGAGCAGAGCAGAGCAGAGCAGAGCAGAGCAGAGAAATATTCACGACTAAGAGCAGAGCAGAGAAATATACACGACTAAGAGCAGAGCAGAGCAGAGAAATATTCACGACTAAAGCCAACGCAAGTTCTTTATTTGTTTGAAATGTTTCGATTATTTGTTGGAGTATTCATTTCTTAGATTACTGTACTTTGCAGTCAACTTCTAAAGTGCAATATATTGCATTCTAACCAGGCTGTGGTTCAACCACGATAGCCGTGAAAATGTCCACTAGTTTAGCCAACCATTACCAGTCCACCAGTCAGGGTGGTCGAGTGTCCTTGATGGAACACATCGGTCAAACGACTACGCATGCGTGGCAAAATTTTCAAGGCGATAAATTTCCCATTTCGGACTACAATTTTTAAAGTCGATTTATGAGAAATTCCCTGAATATATAAGCTTGAAGATTCGTGTACATAACCTTTGTTATATTGTAAAGCTACTATTAGCTTCTACATTTGTATTTTTCAATATATTTTGAGAAAAAGCGATTTAAGTCGTACACTCCATACGAATGTCAGATTTGTGTGCTGGATCATTTTACTTGTTTTTTCGCACATGCGTGGTCGTTTGACCGCTGTGTTCCTATGGTATACTATCAATTATTTATGCTTTGCTGGTTATTTTACCTGGTATCACTAGACAAATCCTCGTCCAGTTCATCAGCAGCAAAGGAACTTGTATCGTCGTCGATTCTACTGGGATCACTAGTGAAGTCAGTAGCATCACCGCTTTCAAGCGCATCCTGAATAAACACATAATACATTTGTTAGTATAATTACAGGGTTTATGTGTCTGTCTGTTTGTCTGTTTATTTGTCTGTGTTTTGTTTGTCTGTTTGTCTGTTTGTTTGTCTGTCTATTTATGTGTTTGTTTGTTTGTTTATCTATTTGTTTGTCTGTCTATTTGTCTGTCTGTCTGTCTGTCTGTCTATTTGTTTGTCTGTTTGTTTGTCTGTCTGTTTGTCTATTTGTTTGTCTGTTTGTCTGTCTATTTGTTTGTCTGTCTGTTTGTGTGTTTGTTTGTTTGTTTGTCTGTCTGTTTGTTTGTCTGTTTGTCTGTCTATTTGTTTGTCTGTTTGTTTGTCTGTCTGTCTGTCTATTTGTTTGTCTGTTTGTTTGTCTGTCTGTCTGTCTATTTGTTTGTCTGTTTGTTTGTTTGTCTGTGTGTCTATTTGTTTGTCTGTTTGTCTGTCTATTTGTTTGTCTGTCTGTTTGTGTGTTTGTTTGTTTGTTTGTCTGTCTGTTTGTTTGTTTGTCTGTTTGTCTGTCTATTTGTTTGTCTGTCTGTTTGTGTGTTTGTTTGTTTGTTTGTCTGTTTGTCTATTTGTTTGTCTGTTTGTCTGTCTATTTGTTTGTCTGTCTGTTTGTGTGTTTGTTTGTTTGTTTGTCTGTCTGTTTGTGTGTTTGTTTGTTTGTTTGTCTGTCTGTTTGTTTGTCTGTCTGTTTGTCTATTTGTTTGTCTGTTTGTTTGTCTGTCTGTCTGTCTATTTGTTTGTCTGTTTGTTTGTCTGTCTGTTTGTCTATTTGTTTGTCTGTTTGTCTGTCTATTTGTTTGTCTGTCTGTTTGTGTGTTTGTTTGTTTGTTTGTCTGTCTATTTGTTTGTCTGTCTGTTTGTGTGTTTGTCTGTCTGTTTGTTTGTCTGTTTGTCTGTCTATTTGTTTGTCTGTCTGTTTGTGTGTTTGTCTGTTTGTCTGTCTGTTTGTTTGTCTGTTTGTCTGTCTATTTGTTTGTCTGTTTGTCTGTTTATTTGTCTGTGTCTGTTTGTGTGTTTGTTTGTCTGTCTGTTTGTGTGTTTTTGATTGTTTGTTTCTGTCTGTTTGTATGGTGAATAAATAAATGAATGGATGGCTAAATACTTTGACATGGATGAATAAATGAATGATAGAACAGGACCCACTGTAATTCTTGTGAACGGTAGTAAAATAAATTGAAATATAATATATACTTCATGATCTCACCTCACTAAAATTCAAGGAATCCTGTGACTTAGCATTCTCTAGTTCATCAGCCGAGTCTGATTTAAAGTATGGCGGATAAGGAGCCACAATATCCTGTCGTCCTGTTGCTGCAAGGGACAGTAACTCAATCCATCTCTCTACAGATACCCTGGAATCAGTGGCAAAACAGAAACTCTCTAGGGTGGGGTGGGACACTTTGAAGCCATATGATTTCTTGGATTCTTTGCTGTCAATCAAACTGACGTCATGGTCATGGAGATCAATGGTCAACGATGGCTTGACGTCATCAGCATGTCTAGGTTTAACAAGAACAGTTAGAGACAACAAGTAGACAAACAAACAGACAGTCAAGCAAACAAATGAACAAGCAAATAAACAAACAAGCAAACAAACAGACAAACAAAAAGACAGACAAGCAAACAAAAGAATAAGCAAACAAACAAGCAAGCAAACAAGCAAACAAACAAGCAAACAATTAAGCAAACAAACAAGCAAACAAACAAACATACAACCAAACAAGCAAACAAACAAGCAAACAAGCAAACAAACAAGCAAGCAAGCAAACAAGCAAACAAACAAACAAGTAAACATACAAACAAACAAACAAACATACAACCAAACAGACAAACAAGCAAACAAACATGCAAACAAACGAACAAACATGCAAACAAACGAACAAACAAGCAAACAAACAAGCAAACGTACAAACAAACAAGCAAACAAACAAACAAACAAACAAATAAACAAGCAAACAAACAAGCAAACAAACAAACAAATAAACAAACGAACAAACAAGCAAACAAACAAGCAAACGTACAAAGAAACAAGCAAACAAACAAACAAACAAATAAACAAGCAAACAAACAAGCAAACAAACAAACATACAAACAAACAAACGATTTAAGACACAGATATAAATTCTACACACCTATAGCATCTCAGCTGATTTCCTTTTAATTTACAATATCTTTTAGACCATAAACCAAGAGGTCGTTTCTGAAACAACACTCCGCTATGATTAGCACTAGGATCCTGTAAGAACTTTGCTTCACTTTCTGCTGATGTTGTCTTTCTTCTTCTTTTTGTCCTTGGACCATTAGAAACACTCAATTTTCTTTGTGGGTACTGAAAACACAAATAAATGTTTTAAATAAATTGTGTAGACACTGATAGAAATAATGATGATAATGATGATGATAACAATGCTGATAATGATGATGATGATGATGATGATAACAATGCTGATAATAATGATGATGATGATGATAACAATGCTGATAATGATGATCTGATGATGATAACAATGCTGATAATGATGATGATAATGATGATGATAACAATGCTGATAATGATGATGATGATGATGACGATAACAATGCTGATAATGATGATGATGATGATAACAATGCTGATAAAGATGATGATAATGATGATAACAATGCTGATGATGATGATGATGATGATAACAATGCTGATAATGATGATGATGATGATGATGATGATAACAATGCTGATGATGATGATGATGATGATAACAATGCTGATAATGATAATGACGATGATGATGATAACAATGCTGATAATGATGATGATGATGATAACAATGCTGATAATGATGATGATGATAATAATAATACTGATAATGATGATAATAATGATGATAATGATGCTGATGATGATTAGAAGACGATGATGGTGATGGTGACGACAATGTCGGCAGTGATGATGATGATGTTGGTTGTGGCAGTGACGATGATAATGATGATGATTATAATGATGATGGTGCTTATATTGATGATGGTGATGATACTGATGATGATAATATTGATGAAGGCGATGAAGGCAGCGATACTTATGATGATGATGACAAAAGTGATGATGATGATGATGATTATATTGATGATGATGATTTAATAATGATGATACCAATGACAATGAAAATGGCAATAATTGTGGTAATAATAATGACAATGAATTCTAAAAGTTACTAAGGGCCTGGGCAAACAATTTCAACATTTGCTTCAGCATCTGTTCGATTTTGTTTAAAGGCAATGTTTACAGCAAGATGCATACTTTTGTAGCACCATCCTCCAATTAGCGTTTAGATCAGAGATAAGATAAGACAATCCTGTAATGCTGATTGGATAACAGCATAGACAAAAGTATGCAAATACATTAGCAGTGGTCACACTTTTGGGCTCCTTGCTATAAACCATTTTAAATTCTTTCAACATTAATTCAACACCGATTCAACATGTTTCAACAAATGTTGAAAGAGTTTAAAAGCGTTTAAACATTGCCATTCAACAAAATCAGATGATTGTTGAAGCAAATTTTGAAGCTGTTTGCCCGGGCCTTAAAACAACATAAGTAAATCCCTGGACTGTTCTCTTACATGTGTTGTTGCCGTCATCTCTGGACCAGACCCAACTGAGTCAATACTAACATTACTAAGAGCAGTAGACGTTCTCTTCCTCAACCCTTTCTCTCCTTTAGCCTCCTCACTAGCTATTATATCACATACACCATGAGTACTGTGATCACTTGGGCTGTCAGTTCCCTCGTCTAAAAGTGATCGCCTCTTCACATTGTTACCCTCTCTTTTCTTTCTTGTATTGATGGGGCTTCCCATATCATCTTCATCTGAGCTGCTCTCAGATGACGAATCTGAGTCTATGGGTAGAGATGGCAAAGGAGGGTTGTATGGTTCGTTTGAGGAGCGAATTGGGGTGGATTGGTAGCCGGACTTGTTGAAGATATCCTTTGAAGAAAAACAGTGGTGGTTTAATAATCAGTGGGATTGATTGAATGAATAGATAAATGGATTGATCAATGAACAAATTAAATATGGATAGATGAATAAATGAATACATGTATGGATGGATGAATGAATAAATGGATGAATAAATGAATGGATGGATTGATGAATGGATGGATGAATGAATTGATGGATGAATGAATAAATGAATGGATGAATAAATTAATGGATGGATGAATGAATGAATGGATGGATAGATGAATGAATGAATTTAAATAAATGGATGAGTAAATGAATGGATGAATGAATGAATAGATGAATGAATGGATGAATAAATGAATGAATAAATGAATGAATGAATGAATGGATGGATGAATAAATGGATGGATGGAAGAATGAATTGTAAAATTGCAGTCTTTCCGTGCAATTTGTAATAAATAGATATTTGTGATGGTTTGAAAGTGATCAAATTGGACTTGCCTAAAAGGCTCGTCCAATTTTGAAAACTTTCCAAATATCACTTGTACCTATTAATTACGAATTGTACTCAAGTTTGTGCAATTTCCTATATTAATTAGATGTATTTACTTCATGAAGTTCTACTTACAGAAAAGCATTCTACAGGCACTTCATAGGTACTTGAACCACCATCTTCATGGTCATTGGATGGGATATTGATCCTCATGTAACCATAAGGTGAACTAGGTGGTTTGTCCAGAGAGAAGGCTCTTTCTTGAGGGCTAATAGGACGATAACTACGGCGTACAGCAGCTGCCATGATAGCACTCATCCAGGGTGATAGGTCATGTCCTTGTTCAATTGCAAGCTGGACTGCTGGACCTCCACTTTGTCGTAAACTAGGAAATATATATATATTTTTAAATAATTATAACTTTCTTTTTCCTTTTTCTGCACAATTAAATCAATGTTCAATATAACATCTAAAACTCATGAATAATTAATGAAGAGAAAACAAAGACAAAATCACTAGCGTGAAGGAGTTTGAAATCTGATGAAACACTTGCATAAAATTAAGCCAACTTCGCTTTGAATTTCTCCAATAATTATCCAATAATTTGAGAAGTAATATCCAACACTCGAAAGAGTGATTCATCAGGTTTTCAAACACCTCAAAATGGGCCCAAAAAAACTCGGCTGCGCCTCGTTTTTTCAACCCATTTTTCGTTGTTTGAAAACCTGATGAAACACTCTTTCGAGTGTTTGATATATTACTTAATACTACTAGGGTACAGAAGCCTTTCATTAACCCTTTGGATGTACTTCTGCACTCTACCAGCATAACAATTTCTAACAATATATTATAAATTATATATATATTTATCAAAATTTGTGGAAATATAAACCTTTGAACCTGTGAAATGCACCTGAAATTAATCGTGCTACTGTGGGTTACAGTGGGACTTCTTATTACTGTTATCTTTGAAGTGCGACCCCCAAAGTCTCATTTACAAACTAGCATCATTTTGCCGGCAGGATCGATGAATAATGGTAAATCTCATTCCTGTTATAGGTGAAAGCTCCTTTTCCCACCATGCCGTGACCTGTATTGTGTGAAATGTAGTCTCTGGTGGCAGGGGATCTCATTGACCAAAGACTGCAAAACAGCCCCAACTACTTTTATGTGAAAACTCAGAGGAAGCAAATCGAGGTTTGATCGAACGAAGTTCTGGTCGCAAGTCAATGAAGAAAGGATCTCACTCACTGGAGTCCATTAATCCTCTCCTCAATCTCTTGCGGCAAGAATTTCGTCCGATCGATCTTCAACTTGTTTCCATTGAGTTTTCCGTGCAAAAGTAGTTTGCAGTCAACACTGACCATTCAATTTATATTATATACCATTTTTCAGCAGTTTTTGATAACCCAGTCAAACCCATTCCTTGTACTTTGATTGATGGCCAACAAGATACTAGTTTACAAACAAGACATAAAACTTTGGGGGATCGCACTCATCCTCAGGAACCCAGGGGTAATCTTCTGTCGCTCGTTTCTCACTCAAAAAATACCCCTGGGAACGTAGTATGTTGGAGCTTGTTCCGGAAGTCAAAATTCAAAATTATTTAATGACTTCCTTTAATGGTTATCTTGATTTTCCTTGGTCGACCTCAGCAGGTCGACCAATCAGGAGATAGCTGAATTTTGACTTCTGAAACAACTCCAACAGACTACGTTCCCAGGGGTATTTTTTCTGGGAGTGAGAAACCAGTGACAGAGATTACCCGTGGATTCCTGAGGATGGGTCGCACTTTGCAAAGGATGTAAATGAAAATTACAACTGACCTGAAGGAATAGCTGATCTTCTTCTTGTCATCCACACCAATATCACAGTTTGGTAAATCAATAATCTGAGTGCATGGGTCATCCCTTGTTTTAAAGATGTACAATTTCTCGTCCTTCAGAACACACCACCGTCTTTGCTTAGACTTGACATCTTTAAGGTACCCTTGGATCACAGGGTCAGTAATGTCAGATAGGTGAATATTGTCATAGATCTTGGCTTCCTTTTTGAACCTGTACAACAAATACATAGTTTTGTCAGGGCTACTTAATAATTACTATTATATATTGTACAAAATTACTCAACTCTGATTGGATGAGAGGAGTACAATTAAATCGTAAATTGTACTCTGCAGAGTACCAATGTTTTCCAGTATATCATAAATAAAAAATCGCAGGATCTACTCGTACAACTTGTAAAATTTTAATAGACACTCACAATATTTTGAAAGTTATCAAATTGAAAATTATAAAGGTTTCAATTGAAAGTTCTTGAAAAAAAATAATCTTGAAACAATTGACACAAGTGAGAAATAGAAATATCAACACCGGACACATGTGACACAAGTGAAATCTCTATAACACACTGAATATTATAAAAACATTTGAAGATCTTTAATCTCTAATGCATGATTTGTACTAGTACAAAATAACTTGTACCAGTACAATAGATATTGTACTGGTTCAAAATAAATTGAACTGGTTCAAAATCATATTGAACCTGAACCACAACATATTCATATACATGTCATGTTTATTTCCTGTAAAAGCATTCATTTGTAATAATATAATAATAAATAAATTATTATAATATTATTATTAATACCTTATGTTGTTTTAGTAACATTTAGAATTCATTGTCATTATTATTACTACAATTATTGCCATTTGATTGGTCCAGGTAAATCAAGGTGTAATTGGTGTTGATGAGTTGTGATCTTTGAAGATAAGTCATGCATAGGTTGTCAATATTTATGTGTGAACTACAACTCACCATCCTGAAGTTATCTTTCCCTTGCCGCCTGATCCTCTCCCCACTCCACCCCTCACACCTAGGTTAGATGTAGCAGAGGAGTCCTGGGGAGGAGTGGACTCTTCTGGTACTTTGGTAATAGGGGATTCTGGCAGACAGACGGCTTCACCATTGAAGCTGAGTCTTTCATAGATCTCATCACTGCTATTACTCTTGATTGAATCCCTTTGTCCATACTGTAAAAACACAAAGTGAAAAAAGATTAGTTATATACATGCAGTAAGTAAGAAAGTAAGTTAATCTACGACTAAACAAACCTGTGGCCCTCAATACATCGTACACAACAAATTCATGGGAACGCTTGATGCAAAGTTATCTGTCTGATTTCGATTACACAAAAAAAAAAACACATTGTAATGTTTCCATGATTTATTCAAAATCGAAAACAGATAACTTTGCTTCAAACCTTTCTATTCGGTGTGCTCTATGGGGCTTATTATATCACATTTATTGGTTTGTCACTATCAGCCCAAAATCAAAAGATATTTGAGAAAAAAACATTTTACACCAATGTTGTTTATCGTTGAGAGATTAATATAAATTCATAATAACATAAAAGTAAATTACAAATTTCAAACAAATTTCATTCTATTACATATCGCTTATATCAAACACTGACGCAGCCTATACTAGTTTACTCGTTTAGTAGTTTCCATTTAAAAGTAAATATGTTGACATTTTCTTTTTTTTTCACAATAAGAAATTCAGTTTGAAACTGAAAATTGGTAGCACATTTATAAGCATAATCCTACTTAAAATCAAATTTCATAAACGTAAATGCTGAAGTTTCTGTCAAAATAAGAACCAATGAAAATTTTCAACACATCAGCACAGTCCTAGATTTAAAAACAAATTTATGCTTGTACATCATTCAATAGAAACTGTCAAATTGTGATAACCCTTGAAAACACTCTGTGATTTGAAAGTTCAACTGTCATATTTTAATGATCTTTGGAAATGCATTGTCACAGAAAACAAAACGTACTTGAAAGATGCATTGACATATTTTACATAATTTATACCACTATATTATAATATATGTTTTTCTATTCACCCTCTTAAAATGACTTTAAAATTTACTTAACAAAGCATTATTCTTACAATTTTAATTTACTGAGTAAGTAAGTAAAGATTGAAGTTAGTAGGTTATAATAAGAAAGTAAATTAGTGAGTAAGTTAGCAAGCTAATAGTAGTAAGTATTTTGTTAGTAAGTATTTTGTTAGTAAGTATTTGTTAGCAAGTAAGTAAGTAAGTAGGTAAGTAAGCTAGTATTAAAGTTAGTAAGTTAGCAAGCTAGTACATTTGTAAGTTAGTAAGTATTTGTTAGTAAGTAAGTAAGTAAGTAAGTAAGTAGGTAAGTAAGTAAGCTAGTATTAAAGTTAGTAAGTTAGCAAGCTAGCCAGTACATTTGTAAGTTAGTAAGTAATTAGTATTATTTTGTTAGTAAGTAAGTAGGTAAGTAAGTAAGCTAGTATCAAAGTTAGTAAGTTAGCAAGCTAGTACATTTGTAAGTTAGTAAGTAAGTATTTGTTAGTAAGTAAGTAAGTAAGTAAGTAAGTAAGTAAGTAAGCTAGTATTAAAGTTAGTAAGTTAGCAAGCTAGCTAGTACATTTGTAAGTTAGTAAGTAATTAAGTATTTGTTAGTAAGTAAATAAGTAGGTAAGTAAGGAAGTAAGTAAGCTAGTATTAAAGTTAGTAAGTTAGCAAGCTAGCTAGTACATTTGTAAGTTAGTAAGTATGTATAATTTGTTATTAAGTATAAGTAAGTAAGCTAGTAAAACTTTTATTCATTGCAGTTTTTACCGTTGGAATATCTGAGTTCACAGAAAGCCAAAAGCCGCAAAAATATTGAAAGTGAAAACACTTTAATAGTTGTGACCATTGATCACAAAACTGAAAACTTAATAAAGAAAGTGAAAATAGTAATAATTATTTAAAGACTGCTTGAAATACATTGATGGTGATGTCATTACTGTTGTCTTTTACTTCCTTGTAATTAATAAGGCCCCATTCGCACTAGCCTGCCAAAGTTTGTTTGGCTCAACCAAAATTCATACCAAAGTTTGTCTCAACCAAATTTTGGTTTGGAAACTGTATTCGCACTATAATATTAGGCCGATCGCAAACGTCAACCAAGTGTCACTTGATAGGTACATTTAAGCGTCTCATTTTGGAGCAGATTCAGCTATTTGACTACAGTATTGATTGTTATTGAAAAATAGTACATTTCCCCGTACAAATCACGATAATACCACGGCTAATACCACGGATTCATCTCTGTTCGATTGATCGAGTGTGTGGTTTTGTTGACTTTGAAAACACACGTTGAAGTGATAATTACCAAACCTGTCAAAATTGACATTTTTACAAAGTTTGGTGGCCTTTAGAGCAGGACAGCGGCGTATTTGAAGTTTGGTTGGCAGCGACAAATTTTGTCCCAACACAAAAATATCATTCGCACTGTTACTACGTCGTCGATGACAGCTTTTTTTGGTAAAACAAACAAAATTTGGTCTAGTGCGAATGGGGCCTAAAATAACAGTTAGAAATCACATCCTGTGGCTGGTTGTACAAAGCCTGAATAGAGTTATCTACTGGATAAATCTCTATCCAACGGATAAAACCTATATAGAGGATATAACATGGGTGCGCGAAGATACAAATTTTATCTTCAAGTGTTGAAAAGATCTAAAATGAGAGATTTTCAACACGAGAAGATTAAATTTGTATCTCCAAGCGACCATGTAATGTAATATAAAACTTTTTTTGACACAAGAAGTTTCCGTAAAGCTGTGTAGGTATTTCATTGACAATTATATAATATGTGTGTATGATTATGATCGTCGCGGAGAAATAAGCAATTTATGCAATTGCAATTATATAGAAGCCCCAAAAAAATGTGTGACTTCAATGGGATTTGAACGCATGACCTTTGCAGTACCAACATACGTAATTATATAATAAACAAATTCTATACACTGGATAACTCTGACTTATTCAGTGGATAACGTTATCCAGGCTTCGTACAACTGCCCCTGATTTAAGTTGAGAGCACACAGCATGCATGTTTGCATGTTGATCAAATAAGTCAAATTGTATTTTATAAAAGAAAAAGAAAAAACTTGTTTTCTGTGCAGCATGCTATTATAAAGCACTTGAGGATTGTCAGAGCACTTGAAAAGTGTTATGCCTCGTGTCATGCTTCTCTTAACACTTACTTTGGTATTCTGTGATTCCCTGATTGCCTTAATACAGCCAAACCTACAGAAGTGTTCCTATCGAGGTTGGAAGGCTCGATTTATTCTTCCAAACTTTTTGAAATTTGTTTTGAAATTTGCATAAATGAACCGAATCTTCAAAACATTACTTTCAATGGTTTTTTGGTCAACGGAAACTTGCTAAACCTAGTCTGTTTACAGAAATATTGTTATAAATACTTACTAAAGTATTCTATTACGATAGCATTATCATGCAGTTATTGACCACAGATCGTGATTTCAGGACTATTATCGGTTGACAGTTGAAGTCTGCATTTTGAAACTTATAAGATTCGATTCATTTATATGCAAATTTCAAAACAAATTTAAAATCAAGTTTGGAAGAATAAATTGAGCCCTCCAACCTCGATAGGAATGCTTAGAACTGTAGGTTTGGCTGTAAAACTGCACTCAGCATTTCTATTTTCTAATTCTTTAATAAATTCTTAAAGCAATTCAAATGTTGATAATGCTACGTTGATGGAAAAAATATTTCTTCAATTTTTTAGTATAGAATTTATTTTCAACACTTTTGGACACTAACTAGCAGAAGCATTTCATGATGGTGCTAGGGGATTTTACTTTAGCTCATCATCAGGAAATACATTGTTGTTGTTATAGACGGAATAAAAACATGGTGTCTAATTATATTAACTATTGTTCTTGACTGGCAGGCTTCATGTTCATGTTGAAACACAATGGAGTTTTCACATGCGTGCGAGGCTAGCCATGCAGTCAAGAACAATAGTTATTAAAATTTTGATTCTGTGTATAAGCATAATAATAATTATAATAATAATGCATAATTATATGTATAATAAATATTTATTAAATACCAATGATTTTTCTTTGTCTTAACTTTGTTGTAAACTGATTAAAAATGCAGTATTTTGAACAATAAGCTACTTTAATAATCAAACATGTATCTACATCCAAAGCAATAATATGTAATTCAAAGGTCAAAACTGCACTAAATCGTCAATGTACTCGATGATGGCTTCCCACATAAACCTCACCTAAACATTGGATACGCTTATTTTTAGATTTCAGAAGAATTGGTCAGTCATAGGAAATGCTTTGAATATTAAAAACCGAAATCACACAAACCGCAAAACACACATTTTCATTATTCACGCAAACACCGTTATTACAAAAAAAAAAAAAAATTAGCTACTACTTTAAAGTAAAGAGTTTTTGAAAGGGCATTTCAGCAGATGTCAACGAAAACGAAAAAGTTAGACAGGAAAAAGTCACTTTTGAGTTTGGATGCTTGTAAATTAAATTATTTGATTGTGAACTCAAAAAGCACATTGTAAACGCGAACAAAGAAACTATTTCTAGATATAGATGTTATAATTTCACACTTCAATGTAACAATTGTAAGGCTAATCCGTCATTATAGCCCTGAATGACTTCTTACAATTACAAAGGCGATATTTTCAACACAATATTTAGAAAACACAGAAATCGTTAACTCTCCTGGCGCTAATAATTAAATTTGTTTTACCTACACTTTACTTAAAACATTGTATATAAAATGGCCGCTGGAAATGTTGTCAAATATACGAGATAATTTTGTGTTGATATTAAATGTTGAAGTTGTAATTATATTAACAAATCGTCTCTGCAAGACTACCTCAGCAAGCTATTACAATAGCTCGGTGAAAAATTATCATGTTGACAAAAGTTTGATCAGCTAAACAACGTCTTGCCAGCTAGCCATTGCCGATCCACAGTTAACTGTACAATTTTTCACAAAAACCTTGTTGCTTTAAAAGTATAATTAAGTACTGTATATGAAAAGGATAAGACGATTTTTGAAGTCTGATTTTTGAAGTGAAATTGACGTTAAAAAGTCACACATCGTTAATACTCACATTTGAAGAAGGGGCCGGGACTTGCGGTGAATAAATCGGACTATCTTCTCCAAAGAGGTCCTTTCTTCCTACGTAACCTCTAGAGTATGTGTAATGCCTTGATAATTCCCTCTGTCTTGAAGCAAAAGCTACAGGATCATCTGAACCATCGTTTCTGTAGAGGGAGTTGGACTCGTCTTCGCTAACTCGACTTCCGGAGTCGTTACGAAAATGTAGTCTTGGTGGAAGCAGAGGTGGTCTTGGAGGCAGAGACGGTGGTGTTGCGATATTCTCAAGCCTTTTGAGAAACTCTTGTCTCTTTACTTCAGCGTCTGAGCTAAGGCCCTCGCTCCCTAGTACTTCGCGAAGAAAGCACTCAAGTCCGGGCAGCGCTTGGTTGATGGCTGCGAGACAAGAAATACAACGATTATAAAACACAACTGTTGCCAAACATTTCAAGCGAAAAATGCTTTCAACATAGCTGGAATTCCATCAAGACATCTTTGAGAAGCCTTCTTTATTGAAAAGAAAACAATAATATCTTCAACAAAGGTATTTATCAAGCTTCCTTATGAAAATAATCTCGCGAGAGATGGTTTGAAAACACATCGGGTTGGCACGCGAAAAGGCTTCAACAAAAACACTTAAAAAACTCACCAACTAGTTTATCAGACTTGTCCATGGCGTCTCAAAACCCTAACCCGGCATGTCAGCATTTTGTTCAGCCCATATTTACATCAATTCGCTAGTCATAATAAAGAAAAACTGACTGACTTTTAACCACATTCGCCATTTTTCATACGAAGAACATCGAAGCAAATGTTGACCCACTGATCACATGACCTCAATTCATGAATCTGATTGGATGTTATAATGATCCGTCACTCATTGATCAATTTTCAAAGCACGAACATAAATATACAATCATTGTTCAAACAGTTGCTTCGGTAAATATCTTTTGAAATAATTTTCAAAGCATTTAACTGCTCAGATACGGTCTAACTAGTACAAAAAGCTCAAATTTCTACAGTAAATTCATACATAAACCCGGAAAGAGTTTACTGAATAACGTCATATGTATCGCGGACAGAATTAGATTACAATCTATCAACACTCTAATACACTATCACACGCATATGTTAATGATTAACTTTTGCGCTAAAAAATAGTTACCAAAAGCATTTAATACTAATTGTGGCTTCTTATTTTGAAAAGACGATGTTAGGTTTGTCTAAAAGAGGTAGGTTAGTTGCTTAAAAGATAGGAGTCGATTACAAGCAGACAAGTTGCCGCTACAATGTTTGAGAAAACTGATTAATAGCGATTTAGTTGAGAATTCTTTTGTCAAATAGCTAATTGCCATCTTCCGTTACTCTTATCGATATCTGCACGCATATGACAGTGTCACGCTACCCTCGTGAGAATAACAACAACTGCAATCTAAAGAAAACAACAACAACAACAACAACAGCAACAACAATGGCTACAATGCAACAACAACCGAGATAAACTGGTGGAAGTACAGTGTTTTAACAACAACTTTTTTTCTTTTTCTTATTTGTTTATTCTGATTCACTCATTTATTCAATCATCCATTCATCAATGTACTTGTTCATTCATTTATTTATTTATTTATTCATCCATTCATTCATTTGTTTGTTTGTTCGTTTGTTTGTTTACTGATTATCTTTCGCGGTCATTTCTAACATCCACTTGAGTTCCGGAACGCTCAATGATTAACAAATGACAACAACAACAACTTTCTTTCTTTTTCTTATTTTTCATTTTTATTCATGTCGGTTCATTTATTTATTCATCCATTCATTTACATAACCATACTTTATTCATTACTATTCGTTTGTTTGTTTGTTTGTTTATTTACTTCACTATCAAAAATACTACCACTATTTACTAGAAAAGTTCTGCTCAATCCCTCTAACTATACTGCATGTACGAATTAAGTACTACCACTATTTACTAGAAAAGTTCTGCTCAATCCCTCTAACTATACTGCATGTACGAATTAAGTCGATCGTGTCAGTGAAGTTATAAATATTTTTCCGTTTCTGCTTCCAACTATGGAATTCACCGGCCCTTCCTCTTTACCGACTGTACTGCTTCATTAAGTAAATCTGCTCTAAAATCTCGATCATCTATCAGTTCAAAACTGTTTCTTTTTCCTAATCATAATCATAATTTTTTCCTATTTGTATTTGTATTTGTATTTGTATATTAATTCTTAAACTCATTGTAGTATTTTCTTATCAGTTAACATCGCATAGAGCAGTCGTCTTGATCTACATGAATGAATTTTTTCGCGCTCAATAATTAACAAATGTTCTCCCCTCCCCAAGCAATTTAAATTGTTTTACGTCGTATATATTAAGGAGGTGCCTATAGGTGTGTTTTGGGAGGGTCTTGGTGGGGCACTTCAATTATTTTTTACAATGAATCGATCCACCCATGCATGGTATATCTGTAATTGATCGTAAACACAAATGAAGAAAATCGTTGTCGCAGCGAAATACTCCAGTTTCGCGTTATCTAGCACCGCAGTACTTTTTGATAAAACTGAGGCGTATTTGCACAACTAACTCGATTCGTTAATTGTTAACATATCGGCACAAACTTCAAGCAAATCACGAAAAATTGTAATCGCTTACGCGGTAAAGCGAGGACTATCGAACCGTGTAGCTTTTTTCCGACCTACACTGATCTCTCGAGGGAAAATGATAGAAATAAGATTTATTATGAACACTTATATATATATATATAGTGTATTTGCTTCATTTTTAGAGGTTTTGAAGCAGTGGAAGGTTCAGAATTGAATAACATGAAAAAGTCAAATGTTCACGGTTCGAGTACTTCTCACTGTAAAATCCCACCCACCACTTCAGTGTCCGCTTCTATAATCTACGATGTACAATCTACGACTACCTATATACACGACAGCCCTTTTCAATTAGGTGAATATATATATATATAGTCAATTGGTTTGAGCTTTCGATCAGGAGTAAAGCCAAATAACCGTGAAATTAAACCCTCGGGCATATTGGAGCACAGACCGAATGCTAATTGACTTTCAAAAATAAAAAACATAACATAAAAAATAACCACCACCATCAGAAAGAACAAGCAGAAATATGTATTTTTGGTTTTATTCAAACATAATTCAAGTGAAGCTATTTGGAATCAGAATTACAGAGATTTGTGTGTGTTCAGTGAATTGTTTCCTTGCTAGCCTCGTTTTGGTATTTTTCACACTTTTGAAATTATATTTACTTCTCTGCAAGAATTTGACAAGAATTTGACTGTTGGACAAATTTATATGCGCTTTTTGTCACTTTGAGTTTTTGGGTTACTTTTTTTAATCCCACATCCTTGAGCAAACACATTAGAAATAAGATGTTACTTATAGTGTATTTTAACTCCCTGCTTCATTTGTAGAGATTTTGAAGCAGTTGGTGCATATATGTAAATATATATATGAGTCCCGGGTCGGGCATGAATGATGTGTGAGTTGAGTTTGTTTGATGTGTTCTTCTCTTCTATATGCCACGAGGGTTTTTCTCCGGGTTATCCGGTTTTCCTCCCTCTGAAAAAATGAACATGTGAGCAGAGTTATTCAATCTATTCAATTGTGAAATTATAATTTTATGAATGTATTCACTGGATAATGATTTATTTTACCCGGAGGAACTTGTTATTTAGCCTTTCTACAACAAGCTATGATATCGCTGGATAAGGGTTTGGTCTACAAGATTATCCAGGTGATTTCGCGCACGCACTTCCGGTTAGTATAAGCCAATCAGAAGCATTTCTGTCGCATCGCCAACAGTTCCAAGATGGCGTCGTTCGAGAGAGTAGTTTCCCGTGTTAACCCTCGATAATACAACCTTAAAATAACTTTACATTAAAATGTTCTATATTACTTGGACAATAAAGTTTACTGCTGCTCTACCAGTGATAAAAAAGAATAAAACATAACTCAAATGCCTAAAAGTATAACCGAAATTGCTTTTGTCTCGAGGCGCCATTTTGGAACTATTCGTTTTGCGCGCTTGGAGCGAGATCACCTGGATAGCTCTATAAATTTCTGAGTTTGTACAAGTATAGTCCCAGAATATAGAAGTCCAATTTATACACCGAATCGAAATATGGCGACCAATTTGAATAACTATTGTATGGGTGGCCTAGCGGTGAAAGCGCTGGCCTCTCGCCGCTGTGGTCCAGGTTCGAGTCCCGGCTGGGGCATGGATTGTATGTGAGTTGAGTTTGTTTGATGAGTTCTTCTCTCCTATGCCACGAGGGTTTTCCCCCGGGTTATCCGGTTTTCCTCCCTCAGCAAAAATGAACGTGAGCCGAGTTGTGTGCAAAATATTAAACGTAGAGGTAGTGAGTGTGAGTGAGTCTCCCGATTAGTAGGGCGCACTGCGTCCAGCTAGAAGATTGAGACGTTAAAAAAGTTACTATTTTTATTATTATTATTGACTCACTAGCCTCTCATTCATGTAAAACTTCATTGTATTCCATCATGAACACGAGGCTAGTCAGTCATAAGTCCCGAAGTGTTGTTTTCCGCGCTTGACGTCAAATTTATTCTTTTCAATTCCTTTCATATTATACAAATTTCAAAAGAATAAATTTGACGTCAAGCGCGGAAAACAGAACACTTCGGGACACTTAAAAGTGTCTATATATAGAATTCAGTTTTAGTATCAGTTTTATCTGCTAGACAACGATTTATTCTTAATCTTTTTCGGTCACATTGATTCAATTATATATTAATATTATTATAAAATAGTCCCTACAGTCGATGTCATCAAACGCACTCTTGTCCCAGAACCGATTTTTCTTAGTGCGCATGCTCAACGAAAAATCTGGTAATGAAGTCGAGCATGCGCAGTAAGAACAAAAGGCTCTGGGGATGCGATTGACTGACAATACCTACTAAGGCTGTACAAAAGACTAAGACCCCCGGGCAAACTGCTTTAACATTTGCTTGAACATCCGTTCCATTTTGTTGAATGGTAATGTTGAAGCCGTTTGTCGCCCCATTTCAACATTGTCATTGAAACCGTTTATCCCCCTACGTTCAACATCGTTTAATTGCAACAGCCATTCTACAGCGTTCAACAAACTCGAACCACTGTTGAAGCAAATGTTGAAGCCGTTTTTCCCGGGCCTTAAGGCCCTAACGAAGAATTTTTCCTCCGTATTCAAACAAAAAAACGCGTCCACAAGTAGCGTTTTCGATTCGTCTTTGTCCGTCCACACGTATACGGAAAAACGATTCGAAAACGCTAGCAAAGACGGGAGGAAAAAAACAGAGGAAAAAAACTTCCGTTTTCAAAAATATCCGGATACGCGTGGACAGGGTGTAAAAATAAAAAAAGTTCCCTTCACAGTTCCCTGCGCCATCTTGAAAGGTAACCGGGAATTTGCATTAAAGCGAGCTTTCAATGATAGAGACGCGTGAATAATCGTCCCGAAAGGTTTTTAAAGGTCTCTATCATTGCAAGCTCAACGTTCTTCTCGCTTCGATGCTAAGGCCCGGCTACTTTTCAAGATGGCGCAGGGAACTGTGAAGGGGAGTATTGCTCAGTCAAAATATTCTCGCCATTAAATTAACCATCTAAATCTGCTTTCAAGGGTAGAGAATGGCTCATCTTCAATCACAGCAGCTTTAGTGTTTTCCATCGAGTGTTTTTAAAATGCCGTTACTATTGCTCAGTTAAAATATTCTTGTCATTAAATTAACCATCTAAATCTGCTTTCAAGGGATCTTCAGTAGTAGTGAATGGCTCTTCTTCAATTACTGTAGCTTTAGTGTTTTCCATAGATTGTTTAATGCCGTTACTTGGTATTCCCGTGACGTATTGTATTGCTGGTATTTGTGATGATAGTAAATGATCGACCATCATAATATCTTTGCTTCTCCTAGCGACATCTTCCGCTTTAGTCCAGGACATGTCGGCCTCTAGTTTATACGCACCAAGGAATTCATGAGGACAAGAGGGACCCCATTCCTAAAAGGCAAGACAGGTTTAAGTGAGCGTAGTGTTTACAAGTGTTGGTATTGTGATGCTAATTTGCCAACAATTTTAACAATAGATTTGTTAATTTTCTTTGTTCTAATAACAATGGTTGGTTGGCGAAATCATAACAAAATACGTCACTGTACGTCCACCTTTTAAGGGATGGTATATTCTAGAGCAAAGCATGATGGGAGTTGAGCCCTTGCAATATTATATGCCTGCTGAAAATATTTTAACCTGGAAATGCTTGCATTATTTTATGTACAACAGATAGCATTTGGCTCCCTTCGCATTGTGCTTCACTTTTAAAAAAACTTCTCTTATATTAGAACTGTTCTGCCAATCCCCACATGCTTGTTAACTCCACACAGCGCATGTAAGTGTCTTATATTTCTTTCTAAAACTCATGAATAATTAATGAGGAGAAAACAAAGACAAAATCACTAGCGTGAAGGAGTTTGAAATCTGATGAAACACTTGCATAAAATTAAGCCAACTTTGCTTTGAATTTCTCCAATAATTATCCAATAATTAGAGAAGTAATATCCGACACTCGAAAGAGTGATTCATCAGGTTTTCAAACACCTCAAAATGGGCCCAAAAAAAATAGGCTGTGCCTCGTTTTTGCAACCCATTTTTCGGTGTTTGAAAACCTGATGAAACACTCTTTCTTGTGTTTGATAATACATGTACATTGGTTCCCTCCTAACGACCACTCATGTATGCAACCATCTCCTGTAAGCGACCACTATTTCAATTTCCCATTTTGTTTCCCACATAAACTTTGTCAGTAATAAATCTATCTCGTAAGCGACCGCGACCACCTTTAGGATTCAAGTTTTGGACTTTTTAATAATAATAAACTTTATTTAAAAACACGCTTGCCCCGTCAACATATGCTGGTTTCCACAAGGGGCGTGTGGATTACAAATAGAAGAATCTTAAAATTTATTATGATAAAAAGTGAGATATATAACCCTCAGCCCTCCCCCCTCCTCCGATACCCTAATCCCAATTAATTAAGACAAAAAAAGAAATATCAAATAAATATTGTAAATACACCTTAGTTGTCTAAATACAAATATATAAAATAATTTAATTAATTAAAAATGCGACAGGTCGCAAGTGGCAATTTTTAACTTAAATTCACTGAGTGATTTGGCCTTTCGTATGTACTCAGGTAAGGAGTTCCATACTTTTGGCCCGTCATATGAAAAACTTCTTTTTCCGTTTTCTGTTTTTGGTAGAGGGAGTTGCAGTGAAGTACTTGAGCCCCTTAGGTTGTAATTAGTCACATCTTGTTTTTTGGTAAAGATGTCAACTAAACAACTTGGTGCCATTCCGTTCAGTATCTTAAACATTTGTTTAGACTTCGTTTCCTCTCTTTGTACTTTGAGAGGTTTCCACCCAAGAGCGTTTAACGCATCTTAGTGGGGAGTATCATTATTCATGAACATAATCAAACGTGCAGATCTATTTTGTAGTTTTTGAAGTCGCTTTGAAAGGCCTTCACCAAGAGTGTCCCACACTTCACTACAATAATTAAAATGTGGCTGCACCAATGCATTATAAACATTAATTAAGGTTTTCCTATCAACAAATTCTCTGATTCTTTTGATTGCTCCTAGTCCGGATGTGATTTTTTTGGCTATCTTATCTATGTGTTCGTGCCAAGACAGGAATTGGTCATTGTTTCATTGTTTTTCCTCTCTCTAAGTGACCATGATCATGCTATATTTCCTTTTCATACCCAATTATTGTGACCCACAATTCCCTTGGGTCTTGGAATGCACTATTCAGTCAATTCAATGGTTTTTTATAATTACTGTATAAAAAAAATAGAAATAACTTACCTGTGGAGAGAGCATAGAGAAATAAGTTGTCTGGTTTTCTCTCCGGTACAAGTAATACATTTGACCCATTCTCTTTTTAAAGTTACATGCTGCATGGTGAAGCTCTGCATCTCGTTTAGTTTCTTCTAAAACTTTCCTGGCCTGTAAAGATAAATGAAAGTATTGAATAAATAGATTATTAAATAAAAGAAAGAAATATGCAAACATATGAATGAATAAATGAACAAGAAAATAAATAAGCATGTACTAAGCAATAAGTGGTATACTAAGCAAGCAAGTAAGCAAGCAAGTAAGCAAGCAAGTAAGCAAGCAAGTATATAAGCAAGCAAGTAAGCAAGCAAGTAAGCAAGTAAGTAAGTAAGTAAGCAAGTAAGTGAGTAAGTAAGTGAGTAAGTAAGCAAGCAGGTAAGCAAGTATATAAGCAAGCAAGCAAGCAAGTATGTAAGCAAGTAAGCAAGCATGTAAGCAAGTGAGTAAGTAAGCACATACCAGTAAGTAAATATGTTAGAATGAATGTTACATAGTATGACATACATTTTATTAATCTTCCTATAAAAGGTTTTTCAAGAATAATTTACAATGATAACAAATAGGTATTTGCATATAGAAAATACAAAGTATGATAGTTAGCAAGTAAGCAAGCAAGTAAGCAAGCAAGTAAGCAAGTAAGTAAGCAAACTTGTAAGTAAGCAAGTAAGTTAGTAAGTTAGTAAGTAAGTAAGTAAACCTGATAAATAAACAAATGAATAAGCTAGGAACAATAATACACTCGCTGTGATTGGTTAGAATTTATAGCGTGAACCGCTCTTGATATATATGAGCGGAATGCTGATTGGCTAAACCGAGAGAAAGGAATGTTGTTTGAATCGAAGCAGTCGTTAAGTGGGGAGAGAGCGTTGCGTGACAACACTAAGATTAGCTGTGAGGGAGACTAGCTGGTATAGTGACCATAATAAAAACACTACTATCTCTGTACCTGTTCTTGTAGGTGACGTATTTGTTCTGCAATCAAGATCAGTTTATTACTAGCACCACATCTTAAAAATTGATCAGCTTTTTGCACTTCCTGCGCTAGACACACCAGGTCATACGGGTCATTATGACGATGAACTCTTTCTGGATTAACAAGCATTCTAGTTGCCGCTGAACCACTTGTATCAACCGTATGGACATTACTAGCTGCCAGAGCTGAGAAAACACAAGAAAAGACATCAGAAAAAAATCAAATATGTTATGGGTGGCATAGTGGTTTGCCATGCACCTCTTGAAGTCGTGGTCTGGGTTTACAGGCCTAACCGTGGCCACCCAATTAAAGTTTTGTACAAATTAACTTAGCATTCAAAAGTTTCTCTTTTCAAATTATTTGCTACACCTTTTCAAATTTAAATATCCTGTGAGGTTTATACACTTATAAACTTCAATCTTGTCTTCGCAATGAACATTTCAAAGTGTTTACCGTTTGACACTCGGCATGTCTTTTGTATTAAGGTCAAATTCTCGCTTTCTGATTGGTTAACTTGTACAAAACTTTAATTAGGTGGCCATGGTAAGGTGCGTCGCACTGTAAGTCCCAGCTTGGGCATGGATTATATGTGAGTTTGTTTATGTGTTCTTCTCTCCTATGCCACAATGGTTTTTCTCAGCGTTATCCGGTTTTCTTCCCTCCACAAAAATGAACATGTTCACGAGCAGAGTTGTGTGCCAAAATATTTATCGTAAAGGTAGTGAGTGTGAGTCTCCCCAATTTGTAGGACAATTGTGGCTAAATACATTGAGACATTAAAAAAAGTGTTTATTTATTTTATTTGTTTCTACTGTATTTTTCCACATTATACAAAGCTTACAATTTGTCTGCCTACACTCTAATCCTATAGAAGATGGATGTTAAAGATCATGTTTTGCTGTTTGTAAAGAGTAGGGGACCTTGGGGATTGTCTCCCGGTACAACAGTCAGGTCTTGGAGGCATGCATTCACTAACAATACTCATGATTGTAAGCTGCTGGTGTACAGCAATCCGCTAAGTCCTCCACATATTCATAACTGTATTATAAAAGCGCTATGAGTTTTGTAATAGCGCTATATATAAAATGAGGCCCATATCATATTATTATTATTTCAATCACAACTACAATAACGAAAACAATTCAACAAACTACTGTTTACAATCAATAGGTTATATTCCATGATAGCTTGCTTGAAGAACATAAATATTTACGTAAAAATATGTTAAGATGAGCTTTAAAAAATTATTATTCATTGCCCATGTCGAGAATAGTTTTACGGTAAAAATGATCATATAAACAAACACCCACTCCAAGCATCACAGAAATATAATAAATATAAATATATCGTTTTTTCGATAACTATGTTTATAGTTTTTAGTCTAAAAGCATTGTAAAACACCATTATAAATATTACAGGATACGTTATTGAATTTCGAGTGTTATGCAAGAAATTTCGTTGCGTCATAAGCTTTGCTCATTGACAACTTCAAAGCAGCAATTTTATTGCTATTTTCTACAGAAATTTGATAATTATGCAATAATAATATTGTTTAATTACTTAAAAACCTACCCATAGTGTCTGGATTTTCCATGATATCTTTATAACTTCAATTTACCAAAAGATAATTGTTCACACTTGACTTGTGTGTGTTAAATTTCGATTGTATTGAAGTGCAATACCGCTGACCGATTAGATTATGTAACAAAAAAACAGGGAGCCCAAATAAGATGTATTTATTCCAAAGGAATCCCAAACTCATTAATGTCATTGTGTGAAAACCAAAAAAAGTTCGAGAAAAAGTTGTACGATAACTAGCAGCTATATTATAAATGTGGACTGTGTCGATGATTTTAATTTTAAAACGTTCATTTCTCGGCAGCAAAAACTCGATTGGAATTAAAATTTTGCACAATTACTAAGCACTTAATGACTGGTCCCGAGGGAAACAGTTAGTTTTGTTTCCCGAGAATCTCAATGTTTCCCGAGGCTCCGGCCTTGGATTTATTAGGGGAATAGATCGATTTATTTCCCTCCACGTGACGTGATCTCGACCAATAAGAAAAACCAGTTTGAATAGGATATATAATAAATGGTTTTACTCACTCTCTCATGTGAAAGTAGTTTTATTTTATTTAGGACTCTATAAAGGATTGATATATATTGGATGACTTTTTATTAATAAAATAGAATCAATTTTTTAAAAATGTTTTAAATCTATATAAAATCAATTCACCATACATTGTATATATTAGCCTGTGTTACAGCCGGAATTTTTCTCTCGAAAGTCCGTCTGAGAATCAGCGCAACAAACCGTGTTCTGGCCCCCAGCGAACTACACGATTATATACACCTAATTAAAAAAAGGTTGACGGGGCGAACGGCGATCGGCGATTGGTGATCGGCGATTGCACGTCCCGAAAGAGACTGTGGATAATACGAATTTCAATCGCCAATCGCCGTTCGCCCCGTCAACCTTTTTTGAATTAGGTGTATACTAGATGCTGATTGGCTTTCGATGATGCTCTTACTTACACGAACTCTTATTGGACAATTCAACATAACCGGAAGTATTGAATTGTCCAATGAGAGTTCGTGTAAGAAAGAGCATCATCGAAAGCCAATCAGCATCTAGTATATATAATCGTGTAGTTCGCTGGGGGCCAGAACACGGTTCGTTGCGCTGATTCACAGACGGACTTTCGAGAGAAAAATTCCGGCTGTAACACAGGCTATGTATATATCGCTGCCGTCCATGTTTTTCTGATTAAAGTTAGACAGCGACCACGTTTGTGAGCTGTTTCATTAGACTTTAATTTTTGTGCATTGCCAGTATCTTGCTGGCTTTCACCTACATCACGTGTACGTCAACATCAGTTTAAATGCGTAATTTCGCATTTTAATCAATTTAAAGTTTTATATTGACATTATAATTATTTCGCTTATAGTAAAATATATTAAATACAAGGGTAAAGTTATAATAAATATAATATATAACGTTTTCGACTAAGAAGTCATCTACAGTATAATCTAAAATTTACATATCCAACAGTTTAAGAAGTTTATGTAATCCCTGAGGGATAAAAGCTTGCAATACAGCATTGTACTTGTTTGTTAAGGCTTGGTTGTTCGTGTGCTATTAAAAGTCCTTCTATTATACGTCGTTTGAAATCGATTTCTCTTTGTGGAGAATGTCCCAAGTGTAAATATGAGTTTTATATTCTTGTAAAGAATTGTATTATAGTTTTATATTCAGTGTAAAACGTTCAAAACTACATATAATTGTCAAGTTTCAAGGTGGTAGATCGTTTCGTTGCGGCGTTATGGGCGAACAAACATGATGCGTTTTTTGTTGAATATATCGGGAGCGACGCCATCTTTGTGCCCAAAGGAACGACACAAACATTATAAATAATAATAATAAATTAATAAATTTATTTCTTGCTCATCACATAAAATCTCAATGCTCTTACAATGACAAGTATAGAATATAATAAAATATAATGTAATAATACAATTCAAAATAGCAGAAAATAAAATATCTATCTAACAACAGTACCAAGAATACTTAATTAAACGAACGGACGAACTTGTCTTCCCACTTGGCTTTAATATAATTGACTAGGATTACAATCTGTAACTAGGATTTAGAGCAGATCGAAGCCAGAACTGAAGCAGAACTGAAGTAGAACTGAAGTAGAACTAGAACTGAACTGGAACTAACTAAAAACTGGTGTGCAGGCGTTTAAATAATACTCATTAGCATTCTCTCACGTGACAATACGTAATTGGAATAAACCAATAAGATTCTTCGACCCTATATAATCAAAACGAGGCTAACCTAATTAACTAATGTTTACGAAGTGAACAGAAGACTGGAAAAACTAAGTTTTCGCTATGTTACCACTAGCAAACTATTTAGATACACTATCGTATGGATAGTGTATCCAAAAAGGAACTTAAGGAGGCTCGAAATGGTTTTTTGACCGAGCGCGCGCGCGCGCAATATCGCCAATTTTACAAGACCCCTCTGACGCGTACAAAATGTATTTCTATTAATATCAACACAATTAAATGGTAGATTTTTTTAATTTTTGGGTATTTTGTTTCAATTAATGTTTAGATTTAATAGGTCTTTTTTAAGAAAAATCTGTAATGAAAAACCATTTATATCTAGAAAAAAATCATTTTTTAAATCTTTTAAAGGTTTCGCATTACAGATTTTTTTTATTTTTCCTCAGTTGCAAGAACATGTAGGGAACTAGACATGTACAAGTTTTAAAAAACTTTCACCAAAAGGATTTGGAGATATCAGCTTTAATAAAAGAATTTAAGGTCTTTTTTACAGCAGCCTGCTGTTGTCATGACAACATCAAATGCAATAATTTAAAACAAATTGATTTTCTAGATCCATAAGCTTTAAAATGATATATCGGTTAACTGTATAGCTTCACAATAATGCTGCATAATATGCAATATAAAGTAGGTATATTGATATATACAGAAACCATTTCGAGCCTCCTTAACTGTGATATTTGTTTTCCTGGACATTACTCCGTGGCAGAGCAATTCGAGTTGAACTGTCGTGACGAAATAAGGCCAAGTAATAGTATATTATTCATAATTACTAACGTGTTCGTTACTGCTGTTGCGCAGTAGCGCGAACTGATCTGCCTCTGAGAAACAAAGAGAAGGATTAACACGCCCTCGTTAATGGTAGCGTTCGGTGTGATAATGATAACCTAACCGAACATCCATGATTAAGACCCCGTCTACACGGATCCGGATACTTTTGAAACCGCATACTTTTTTATGCGAATAGGCCTATCGTCCACAAGAATCCAGTGAATCGAATCCGGTCACCGAAACTGCATACTTCTACTTGAATCCTCCGGATACGCGGATTCGTGTGGACGCAAATATTTCTATGCGGTTTCAGCCGGATCGGATTCGTGTAGACGAGGCCTAACTCAAGCATGTTAAGTTTGCCGACAACTTGTTAACAAGTGTTTTCTTAATGAAAAACATATTAAAAACAGATAAGAAGAACGATCAACCAATGACGGAGAGCTTTGCTAATGAATACTATCTAACCCAATTGTTCTTTAAAACAGAAAACATATTTCAATTAGAAAACTGAAAGCAAGTGTTGAGCCACTTGGATTAAGTTAATTTATGCGTTTCTAAAATCGAAGGTAAAATAATATCTGAAAAGTGTGTTACAAAAATGAACCAATTCTTGCCTCATGACAACCGTTCATAACTCGGAAACAAAGCATCAAAATGGCTTGAAACTTTTTCATATTTGTGTTTTCAAATATAGTTATAAACTATAAGCGTCTTATAAATATGTGGCTCTGATTTGAGAGTTTGGACGAAATCACGTGCAGAAACGAAATAGAAACACCACAGTGGTTTATTGTAAAACTAGACGCTTTATGAGCGTGAAGTCGAGCTAGTCATAAAATCAACACAGGAGGCTAAACAATTCTACTTTAGGCTTCCTGTGTTAGTTCCCAAAGCGACATGACAGATAGATTGACTAAAAGGTAAACCTAGAGTCGGGCCCTCTAGCCCGACTAATATTAAATAGCATTTGGAAAATAGAAACGCTGAGAAAAAAATAGATATAGTTTTGGGACTAATGGCTGGACGTACTATTAACTGCAGTCATTTATATTCGGCTTCCTGCTTTAATATTCCTGTTTTAATATTCCTGCTTTAATTTTTCAATATTCATACGACCTACAAACACCTCTTTGATTTAATACCGTTCTTGTTTAAGTAGTGTTGTTAATTAATTTTAATTAGAAGTAAACGAAAACATAGGCTTTTTACTGCAAAACATTTACCAGCTGCCTCGGATAATTAACAGTTATTCCACGAAATCGAGTCGTACATGAGCTGATAGCCAACGAGGCGTACTCGCCGAGAGCGACGAGATTTAATACCGTTGTTGTTTAAGTAGTGCTGTTAATTAATTCTAATTAGAAGTAAACGAAAACATAGGCTTTTTACTGCAAAACATTTACCAGCTGCCTCAGATAATTAACAATTATTCCACGAAATCGAGTCGTACATGAGGTAATATTAGTAATAATAGTAACAACAAATTACTAAAAAAAAACCTAGAAAAAACTAGAACATTTTGTGAATGAATTTTGACTTGAAGAGCGCGCGCTACTGACGCCATCACACGGTTCTTCAGTTTGATTGAGAAAGCCAGATTAAAAAACTGTTCTTGAACTTTTCTTATTTCCTCCGTCGTTCTAAAATATATAGTAGTTTTAACACCATCCTCGGGAACCCAGGGGTAATCTTGCTGTAAATCCTGCTGTAAATACTTGTTTGTAAATGGTGCTAAACATAAGAGATTCCTTAATTCAAGATCAAATATGAGTTTGAAAATATAAAATAAAAGGCATGATTTTTTTTTCTTGAGTGATGGACGTACCAATATTGTCCATTGGAACCATTGGACACGAATGGAGTGGTGTACCAAATGCAAACCGCGAAGCAAAGACCGTTGAACATTTTAAAAAGACATAGTTTTTTAGGAAAGCGTTTCAGAAATAGTTTCATATAGACATATATATTTTAATTAACATTGGCAATTTATTTATTGTGTCAGGTTTATAACTTTTTCAAAATGTAAATATCCTATTCTATCTTACTATTTGTATTTAACAATTGTAATAATATCATGTGTAATTTTTACTTTATAATATTGTAATGCGCAGGTGAGCATCTTCCTCTTAAACCTCGCGCAATATAAATAATAAATTATTTAATAAATACATTATTTATTATTGTTCTATATTTTGACAAACTTTCGTAACAACGAATAAATACTAATTAATTAAAAGTTGACATATCTAAGAAAATTTTATTGATAACTGTTCAGAATTTTGTGCACTTTTTGAGCACTAGTTTGATATTTTGAGCACTTTTTAGCCATTTTTGCAACCACTCTCGGATTTTACCAGCGCAATCGGGAAAGACCTAACCATTCTAGCTAAGAATAAGACATATAATTTTATGATTATTTATTTGTTTGTTAACGTTTTGTTGTTGCATGCTTGTTTTATTGTTTGTTTTTCTACAAGTTCAAGGCCGGCAACAACTGCCAAAAAAAATCCATACAATCTTCCTTTCGTGATCATATATTTCTTTTTATTAGTTATGTACACAACTAGCCTTTAATGACCATATAATTGAATCTGTTAATGGTATTTGTTTAATTGATTATTTGCGAACAGCAAATAAAGTTCCTAACTACGGTCAGAATCTTAATAAAAGCTCTTCTAAACTCCTGATTACACCCAGCATAAACAAAAACATTTACACAGTGATTGGTATATATCATACACACGGCCACTTTTACAAACTGTTCTGGAGCTTTAGGTCCGCCAAGCGTCTCTACTATATCAACTACTACAATAGGCGTAACTGAAACTATGAAAAACCCTAGAACATACGATACAATACGGGCTGCTTTCATTTGTGTTGCAGTATTCTTGTGTGGGTTTGTAGTTTTGGTGTCTAATACGGTAGAATTGTCTTGATGATTCGCCACTGAATTCTGTCCTGCTTGTTGCTGAACATCAATGCGTCGTGCGTGTTGTAGACTTGCGCGCAGTATAAATCGGTAGATGAGTATTACGGTAATCATTGGTATGCCATGGACGATAATGAATAAACTAGTAATATATGCCTTGGTTAGAAATACAGGAAAACGACACATCAATACAGGTTCGTTTGGTGTTAAACTGCCCAGGCCCACTGTAGGAGCTAACGCAAAAACCACCATTAAAACCCAAGTTGTTATAATAACAGAAAAGATGACTCGGGGCGTGACAGCACGAATGTAGAAATACGGACAGAATATCGCTACAAATCGATCAATACTTATCAATAAGATGTTGAGGTTAGATGTACTCCCGAAAAGAATAGATAAAGGTATAGCAACCTGACAAAGGACAGTTAAATCTTGATTAAAAGCAATAGACTCAGCTGTTCTTAAAGGCATTGATATCAATCCTTGTAGAAAGTCTGTCAATGCTAGATTGGCCAGTAAGTAATTACTAGTCGTTTGTAAATTGCTAGTTTTATATATAGCAATTATTACTAAAAGATTACCCAGTGTTGCGGTGATGGCGATAAGGATGAGGAACGATGCAATAAGACTTGTCTCTACCATCTGCTTGGCACCCTGTGTGGTGCTAGTGTTCGGAAAACTTTCAAATGTCGTATTCATATTTCAAAACCAAATTAATAACGTTGTCTTGAGATTAACGAACACAGACGTACAAATGATAAATACAAATACCAAATCAAGAAACTAGTCTCTAGGGTATCAATTTTGAAGCTGCAGATTTGAACGATTTTAAATGAATTATCCTCTGATCTCTTACATTTTAATCGTCTCAGAAAACCAAAAGGAAGGACGCAATTTTGTTCTTTTCTTTGAATAATTAATGTAAAGCTCTCTTCAAATTTCAGATGAATTCGAATCTATATATATCGAAGTGATTGTTCGTTTTCAAAGCATTCCAGGTCAATCAAGTTGATGAAGATTTTCCTGTTTTTCTTCTCGATATAAATTTTAGTTCTTTTTAGTCACGTTTTACTACATACTTTCCAGTTTGTCGTTGTTTTTATGTACGAATTGTGCCCTCTTACAATTCCTGGTCGTTGCTTCGTCCAATTGGGAAACACTTTTGCATCGAAAAACTTGAATACTATTCCTGCATCTACTTTCAAGATGATCTTGTTGTTATTGCGGAGTTGCCATTTGCTCTTACTTTGTCTCTATCGATGTGAAGTTTAGATGAACCATAGTTTTGCGTCAACATATACAAATCGTCTTCAGTGGTAATTCGCTGTATTACATGGGAACATATCCAACTTTGCTGTAGTATATTTTAATTATTCAGTAGAAACAAGCCATTTTTTTCTCTGCTTGCTAAGCTCAGTGTTGGTCCTCTTCATACAGACTTTATTTTTTGAGAAATTCTTGTTTTAAAACTTGAATTCCTTCCGGCTTTAAAGCTTTGGCTCTTATCACTCACTTCACAAAGTGCTGACTTCAATAGTAATAGCTGACCTAAGCAAATAAAGATATATTTAATGTAAATACTATTCAAAACCTTGCATTTGAGATTTGCATTCAATTACGTTTAATACGACTCTGGCATTGGCTCGTAAATGCACCTGTTAAGATGAATTTGGATTAGTTAAATTCGATTCTTGTTTTTAACATCTGCCACAAATGGCATAGAAAAATTAGACCCCATGGGATATAGCGCTATCAAATATATATCGTTTACAATAAAAACTGTTGTGTTTTATTTAAATTGAAAAAAATGTACGATTACTAGTGTCTATTGCGACGATGTTGGTAAGGAAACTGAACAATAACTAGCAGTTAAACTAGCTATACTGTGGGCTGCGTCGAAGTTTGTATGAATAAATATACTGCAATAAAAATGTACGATAACTAGCGGTTAAACTAGTGTGGACTGCGTCGAAGTTTGTAAGAAACAATTGAAGTAAAATGTACGATAACTAGCAGCTAAACTTGTGTGGACTGCGTCGAAGTTTGTAAGAAAACAATTAGGTAAAATGTACGATTACTGGCGGTTAAACTATTTTCAATTACGAATCTTCATAATAATTAATATTAATTTGTATCAACAAAAGTTATTATTTTGTTTAGACGTCGACCGGTATTATAATTCCACAACAACTTGCTAAATCAAGTATAATCTATAAGGTAAATACAAATCACAAAACTTATTTCTATACAAACTTACCTCAAATAACTGCATGTCAACAAATAAAGGCCACACATTTATAATTCTAACTTGTTGATAATTTGAATGGAAACTAGCGAGTAAATTAGTATAGGCTGCGTCGGTGTTTGATATAAACGATAGGTAATAGAATGAAATTTGTAACACCGTAAAAAATGTTGACTTAACTTTACTGACGTTTCGATCTTTAGCCCTTCGTCGGAGTAAAAAAGGTAAAAAGATAATTTAGTCAAATTTGCAACGACATATTATATTGTATTCCGTACGGTTGCTTGGTTTCCTTAATTACGGCTGTACGATTTGAGCAGTGTGATAAGTCGATATACATTGGTTTATTTGCATATCATAGATAAAAGGTTGGTCTCTAGGGAACACGATATAAGTACTTATTCAAAACACACTTAAGGCCCGGGCAAAAGGTTTCAACATTTGCTTCAAATTCCGTTCGATTTTGTTGAGTGGCAATGTTTAGAAGCTTTTAAACTCTTTCAACATTGTTGAAACGAACGTGTTGAATCGATGTTGAATTGATGGTGAAAGAGTTTAAAAGCCGGGCCTTTAGGCTCTGTCCACACGTATCCGGGTATTTTTATGCCACACGTAAACCGCGTTTTCTGCTACGAAAAACGAAGATTTTCAAGTATGCTCTCCAGACTGGAGATTTTTAAAAACGGAGGTTTATCGTATACGTGTGAACAGCGAAAACGGTCACGGGCTGTCCTAGGTACGTCTTCATTGGCTTTTTGAACTCCTCCCCCCCCCCCCCCCTCATCCAACGTTTGTTAGACTTTTGAGGTTAATTAGGGCAGTGCATGTGTGTTAGTACGAGGCAGTCAATCATGGTGGTCTTATCATGGATTTTTACCAATGTCTGCAGTGATTCTTTGATTCTTTCATGAGGAGGGCGTTTTGTACACAAAACAATATCGACAAAAAATATCGACAAAAATTCATGCACAATCACATGCACCAACTTTGCTAAAAACTGCACCAAAAATAACGCAAAACCGGCATGTTTGTGTTTTGGTTAAACTTTTGAAAAGTCCGGTTTTTTTTACTTTCGGGCGATTTGTTCACTTTTTGTCGGGAAAACACACCGAGGTCGATTTTGTTTTGGTATATTTTGTATACTGATACAAAGAGCGTAAGTCTAGGATTTTTGTGTTTTGATGTCTCAAAGTCTCGGATTTTCGTGTTTTTGATGCCTCAAAGTCTCGGATTTCCGTGTTTTTGATGTCTTAAAGTCTCCCCGGGAGTCTCGGATTTTCGTGCTTTTGATGTCTCGGAATCTAGAATTTTTAAATACAATAAATGCATGAGCTGATATATTTCTAGAATCTCAGGCTCGGATTTTAAAATTTTAGCATTCGCTACCCCTCAAGGTTCTGCACGTTTTTTTTTTTTAGCTTGGCTCTGTGCAGGATTTTTTTGGGGGGCGCATTGGCCTTGCACGTTTTTTATTTTGGGAATTGCCACCCCCCCCCCCCCCCTCCCCCAACTTGTAATGGTCCACCCCTTACGTAGCGGTTCATACGTATCGTTACGTTGATCAGTAGTAACGTGCTGTGTACGTAGTGGTTCGTACTGTACTGTTGGATCGTGTTGCATTGTCCCAGTGTACAGTTGTTGGTAATGGTCCTGACTGGTCTGTTGATTTCCTGGTATCTCGTATGTCGAATTCACTGCGGATGGTATGGTGTTGGTTTGTTTAACTGGTTCATATTCAGCGCTTGGCTGGCTTGCTGGGTCCACGTTCAAATACGAAGGAGGTGAAGCTGCTGCTGTGGCCATCTCTTCATTCTGTTAAACAAATCATATTACAGTCAATGTCATTAACATTGGACACCAAAAATGACATTTTCTTACTTGGTAAGTTGGCTCGGTAGTTCTCCTGGAAAGAGAGATGAACGATTATTAATAAGAATTTAATTTGAGTATTTACGGACTGATTGGATAAAAAAATGAATGAATAAACGATTGAATGAATGGATGACTGAATGCATAGATAAATTAATGCATGGTAAATTAAATGAATGAATGGATGAAAACACGAATGAATAATTGCGTGAATAAACGGCCGTGACATTATAAATAAGAAAATTACTTTGATCTTTTCTTGACTCTGTAAAAGTACACCACGGACCGAGAATGTTGAATATTAACGAGATCACAAGTAAACAAACACACACTCCAACCGCTATCATGGCAACTGAAAAACACCAAATTGTATTATTATAAGTTTATTAATAATCGTAATTACCACTTAATCATATCCATTTTGTAATCTAATCGATTAGTGCATATGTGTGTAGAACCTCATGCACTCACATATGATCCTAAGAAAAAGCCTTATGGCAAGGGAGACAGCAACACACCAAACAATAACAATTTTTGAAAAATATGCATATGCATGGAGAACCAATTCAGCTCAGTGAGGACATACCTGGTTGTTTCATAGTACTAGCTGTAGTACGGCCACTATCAGGTACTTTGGTAATTACATCAGGAATCCAAACAATCTTCGCTTTACTATCATCTTTAACGCTTTCCCCAAACTTATTTGTAGCAGTAACAATGATACGATATATTTTGCCTGGTTGTAGGTTTTCGACTGTATATGTTAGTGGTGTACTATATATTAGAACAACTTGAGTCCATGAGTCATAGTACACTTTCTTGTAGATTGTATACTCAGTTATTGCACCGCCATTTTGTTCAGGCTTTGACCAAGTTAGCGTCACTGATGTTTGGTTAATAAACTCCATCACCACGATTGGTTGACCAGGAGGGCCTAAAGCAACCCAAAATACGTTGCTATAAATTGTTACAAATAAAGCAAATAGTCCCCTTCACAGTTCACTGCCCATTCTTGAAAGGGGGCCGTGACTTTGCATTGAAGCGAGAGGAACGTTGAGCTTGCAATGATAGATACCTTTAAACACCTCCCGGGACATTTATGAACCTTTCTTTATCATTTCAAGCTCAACTTTAGTCTCGCTTCGATGCAAAGGTACGTCTACCTTTCAAGATGGCTACTTACTTTGAAAGGTGGATTTGGTAATAAATGACACAAATGAGTTTGATGGCGCAGGCGGACTTTGATAGTTAACGATCTCGATCATGTTTGTACTTAGTAGTGACACTTTTGTATACTAATAGTGACAATAAAACTTAATACTCTTTGTTATCATAAATACATAAATAATTATAATTCGCTATAACTTGGGAAGTTACTTATTAACGATCACAAACTAAACATACCTTCGTTATGAACACTTGCAGCTTTACCATAGCCAGCATCATTTTGGGCGTAAAAACGGACTATATATTGTGTATTTCTTGTAAGACCAGAGTCTATACTTAGCTTGTAACCAGTAATTGGAGTATTTCCACTGTATAATGGTTCTATCCAGTTTATAGTAGCTGATGATGCTTCTATGATTGTAACGGTTACTTGTGGCATTCCAGGTGGAACTGAACAAAAATACATCACATTTATCATTCAACTAAATTATTTGTTTGGACATTTGATAATAATTTATTTGCTTTCGATTTTAGATTATATACAAAACCAACTAACAAACCAACTAACCAATTAACCAATTAACTTTTATCATTCAACTAAATTATTTGATTTTTTTTTCTAATTTTTGTTATCATTCAACTAAATTATTTGTTTCTACATTTGATATTAATTTATTTGTTTTCGATTTTAATTATACACAATACCAACTAACCAATTAACCAACCAATTAACCAACCAACCAACCCGGCAACCAACCAACCGACCGACCGACCGACCAACCTAGCGAGACGAACGTTGATATATTCTTCAGTGCACATAATACTTACATTTTACACTAACATAAGCAATGCTTGTTGCTGTGTGTACTTTAAAATTAAAGACATTCTTTGCTGTACATATGTACTTTCCAATATCCGACCTATTTGCATTAGGTATGATGAATGTACCATTTCTTAACTGAGTTAATCCAGATTTAATTGCTACATTGTTTTCTCTTTTCCAGGAAATGCTACTTGGTGGGTTGGCCGTTGCTTGGCAATGAAGGATGATGTTTTGGCCTTGGTTGACTGTTGTATTATGGGGTGGCTTGGTGAATTCTGGGGGATCTAAATTAACAAAAACAGCACAAAAGAGCGATCTATACATTCTCTATAGTGCATTTGGATTCAAGATGAATAGTAAACCTAGGTCTAATGAAAGAGTATAAAAAATAAATTAACCAAAGCTACAATCATTGTCAAACGTAGTTGACACGATTTTAGTATTTTATCGTGACTCCACGGTGGGGCCAACCACCCCCCTCAATCGCTCATTTAGATTAAATTTTTTCATAACTTTCTATGCTTTTATTATTTTTTGCTGAAACTTTCTCAATGGGAAGGAACTATTGTGATATTTTTTTTTTGATATTTTGATGACACAAATTTGATATTATGACGTCATAATCAATGTTACGATTTTATTGCAAATTTTGGAATCACAAATCTGAGCATTTCATTTCATTATTATGCAAGGTATGCACAATGCGATTTTAAATCTGAAAACCGTTTTTCGATAGGATTTACATTTGTTGAGTTATAAAGGATTGAAAAATAGGGTACCCTCCCCTCCCCATCAACGAAATTTTTAAGAAACATATGGTAAAACAAACCCTTTGGAGAAACTTTTTCCGTATGCCATAAAAAGAACCCATTTATCGCTTAAAATACAACACTTAATGGCTTCTAAAATCGTATGGAAATAGATTTTTTAATTTCCCTCTCTATGGAAAGATATTTAGGAAAGTATGATTATGACGTCATTTGATGACGTCACTCTTTTTTTTCTTTTTTCTTTAAATAGGCAATGGAAGAACCGTTTCTCTTTAAAAGAACCGCATATTTTTGCACTGGACTAGTACTACACAGGGAATCGGCATTCAGCCCTAATACAACAACTGAAAGACACGAAAATAATTAATTTTGAAATTGCCAATAAATAATGACGTCATCAATTTATATGAAAATTAAAAAAATTCCTACTCCTCACCAAATATTACTATCGAAATTCTGTTTGCTGTATTCTTGTTCTAATTATCTAGCCTTTCGTATCCAAAAGAAAAAGTACAGTTATTCTTCAATTTTGAACATTGTAAAAATGTTGCATTAAATCTTGTGACGTCATAATATCGATTTTTTTTATGCAAAATGTATGTCAAAATATTGCAACTAACAATATCTCACAGTGACCCAAGTTTGATCTGAAAATCATTTTTTAGTGAAGAGATATGGTAACATGTACTTTTTGCCCACGATTAAATGAGCGATTGAGGGGGGTGGTTGGCCCCACCGTGCTCCTCTATTTATTTTACGTATAAAAAAAATAATATTCTCCCCTTCCCCCCAGATCAATGTTGGTGTGAAATGATAGCACATTAATAGGTCAACTACAAAAGCACCAAACAATTAACCCCTCCTCAACATTGCAAATGGGGGTTGGGGGAGGAGGGGGGGGGGGGGGGGGGGGGGGTAGTAGAATTTCAGCGTGCTAAATTGCTTTATCGCATTCATGCCAACACTCTTTTGTCAATGATTGTATAGGTTTGGGGTTTTGATCAAGACGTTATGTTACCCTGTCCAACCCCTCCCTTGCCATTTCCTTTACAATTACCCTTGATCTAAATCCTACTCCATCACCTTACAAACCCCATACATAAACGTTTGAATGTTCATGAACCATTACAAATTTTGAAAGCTTCACACGAACCATGCATCAACAAACTAGTTGAGTCCTATATTAGTTACGTGAAGTAGGACATGTTTTTTTTTTTTGAGAAAATCAAGGAGATACTGATTGAATCAATCTCGTACTTACAATATACGACAACAGTAGTCCTTGTAATAATTGGTTGTTCGTAAGGATTATTAGAAGCACGACACAAGTACATTTTCCCATTCTGACTTCTGGTCACAGTTGATATATGAAGTGCAGCACTACCGATTCCTTGTACTATGGTTTTCCTGGTAAGCTGGTTTATCCACGTGACATCTGGCGATGGAGGACCAACCGCTGTACAGGATATACTCAGGTCTGTGTGTTCAGTGACGGTTGTTATCGTATTTGGTTTGGCTGTAAAATTTGGGGTTTCTGATTAATAACATAGAAGAAGACAAATCAGGAAAAGTATAGTCAGATCAGTCAGTAAGTCAAACAATCTAACAAATTATTCGACCAAGGAATAAATATAAAACAGTCAATCCATAATTCATTCAGTACGTCAATCAGTATGAGTATTTCAGTCGTTGCTATGTAAATGAGTTGTTACACCAACCTGTGACAATTAGTCTTGCTGTATTGGTTATATCTTTTCTACTACTTAACGCCAAGGTACATCCATAGATCCCACTATCAGCTATGGACACATTCTTGATAACTAACGTAGCTTGATCCTCACGACTTATTCGTATGGTAGGACTAAGCAGCCGTGGTGGACAAGTGTTGTTAGAAATGGGAAATTTCCATCCATTAAATCCATTATCACGACCGATTACTATTTTATTTGAATTGAAGAACCATACTGGGGAAAGTGGTTCGAACTCTGTAGCTCTATTACCAACTGAGTAAATCCACGCAAGCCTGGCAGTTCCTCCTTTCAATACATACTTTGTATTGGGTGAAACCTGAAGGAAAACAGTTATTGCACCTAAAATTGGACGAAAAATTGTTCTTGAATTTCTAAATTAACTGATTAGGGATTGCGTTATTAAAACAAACAAACAGAGAAGCAGAAAGTAGAAAATAGAAAAAATAAAAGATGGAAAGAAAGAAAGATACAAAGACACAAAGACAGGCTGAACTGACACCAGGAAACCCTTTTCTAGGGCAATCTCCTGTTGTTTGTTTCTATGGAAATAACCACAAACCAGAAATATTAAAGCATCAAGGGAGGTGTCATTCTAGTGTGAAAAAAAAAAAAAAAACAGTCAGAATTTGAAATAGATTTAATAATAGAAAAGAAGCCGTATTATATTTGCTGACGCAGCGAAGCGAGCCTGAGCGAGCGAGAAATTCGGCAGTACCAATTTACGGCAAGAAAACCGGAAGTGAAAATACTCTGGACCCACAATTCCATCTGTTGACCCACAATTCCTTTCGACTATAAATATAGCCATGCTCGCTTCCGTCCGGCCTCTTCAACTTTGACAAGCGAACTGGTAAGTTGTTGTATTGTTGTGGTCCATCTAATCCCTGTTTTGTGAATTCCTTGTCCTTCTCCCATCTAAGAACTTACTCTAATAACTTTAACACTGGTTTTTCCAGACGATTTATACATTGTATTACCGAAGTAGATAGTGAGGTTTGGCTTTGCATCTTCGACAGTTGTCACCTTTGCCATGTGCTTCTCAGTGCCCGCTCTATGTTGTGTTCTTTATTGTGTGTTATCCTTTCTAAACTTACTCCACTAAGCTTAAAACTCTTTCTTTCAGACGATTTCTACGATTTCGATTTCTATATCATGACCAGATTGTATGATTTATATCTACAACAATTTTGATGATTTAAAATAAAAATATTTAACACTTCAACCAAGTGTGCAGTTGCTTGACCATGGCATGCTTTCTTCAAGCCTCCTCCGCAGGCAACTCTTTTCCGATTATTTCCGTTTTGGGCTTCCTCTGTTAACTATATGGTACGACGCGAGGAGACTGGAAGCTTCTCCTCATTCCCCCTCGGCCCGCCCGTTGACACAGGAAGCCCAGAAATCCGAAAAATCCGATAACTTATGATGGGATGCCTGCGGAGGAGGTTAGCTTTCTTCGTGGATTTGTAAAAATCTTATAGTGCTTACACCAAATTCATGAGCATTAATTATTAGTAAATATTTTCTATTGTAAATTATCACTATTCGGTACGATTATTATTTGTATGCTATTTTGTACGACTTAGTACTATTTCACTCAAATACTAAAAGTATGAAACTTCAATGCTGCTAAAATATCGGCTAATTGCATTGTTTTCGTTACCAAGACTGTTTATTGGCTATATACATGTACATTAGGATGGTGCAATTTCTAGGTTTTATTGCTGAAGAAGTCGCTTTTGGTCTGAAGGAATAGGCTTTAGGCTTTTTCAACGACAACATGAATTGAATTAGCTATATACATCGGTACATAAGGATTGAAGAAGTATCTTTTGGTCTGATCATAAAGGAATGGGCTTACCTGTGTCCTGAAAGAAAAATGTTATCCACAGCAAACAACGCGAACAGAAAAACGGCATGTTATGATGATAGAATATCATTGAAAACATACCAGATTGTTATATGTTGTGTGTATATGTCAAACGTCTCATTGGCTGAATTTCAAATGTTTTTGTTTCAGTTTTTATATAAATGTTGTACAACGCTGAAGGTGTTTCTAAAACGGAATGCATTATATTTAAATTTAATCGTATAATGATCGTAAGGTATAGAGAAAATGCCGTTAAACCATAAAATGCAATCTAAGAAAGTACTAACAAATAGTGACTATTTTGTCACTATCGCTCAACCAGAACATCTTGAGACAAAATAGTAATACAATATTATCCTTTGTTTTATTATTTATTCTGGGTAAATAGTAGCAACAATTAGTCATAAGTGAAGGTACGTTTATTATCGGTTTATTATCCAGTATACTTAAGGCCGATTTACACGGCACGATTGTCGTGTACGACTTGTAGTATACGACTCAAATGAGCTCCAAGTCGTGCCGTGTAAATGCCCCTACGACTTGCCTACGACTGACGCACGCGACCTACGACTGACCGACTGACAAACAATAAACAATAAACACAAAAAAGCATACTGACAGTGCATTCCCAAGGGTGGTATTATACAGGTATTATTCAAGACTGGTCAATACCATGTATAATACCAGGTAGGATTGTATTGACAGTGCATTCCCAAGGGTGGTATTATAAGGTATTATTCAAGACTGGTCAATACCATGTATAATACCAGGTAGGATTGTATTGACAGTGCATTCCCAAGGGTGGTATTGTACAGGTATTATTCAAGACTGGTCAATACCATGTACAATACCAGGTAGGATTGTATTGACAGTGCATTCCCAAGGGTGGTATTGTACAGGTATTATTCAAGACTGGTCAATACCATGTATAATACCATGTAGGATTGTATTGACTGTGTAATTCCAGGGGTGGTATTGTACAGTATTGTATATGACTAATAAATACCATGTACAATACCAGGTAGGATTGTATTGACTGTGCAATACCAAGGTTTGTACAGGTATTATGCGAGACTGACCAATACCATGTATAATACCATGTAGGATTGTATTGACTGTGTAATTCCAGGGGTGGTATTTTACAGTATTGTATAAGACTGATCAATACCATGTACAATACCAGGTAGGATTGTATTGACTGTGCAATACCAAGGGTGGATTGTACAGGTATTGTACAAGACTTATCAATACCATGTATAATACCATGTAGGATTGTATTGACTGTGTAATTCCAGGGGTGGTATTGTACAGGTATTATTCAAGACTGGTCAATACCATGTATAATACCATGTAGGATTGTATTGACTGTGCAATCCCAAGGTTTGTACAGGTATTATGCGAGACTGACCAATACCATGTATAATACCATGTAGGATTGTATTGACTGTGTAATTCCAGGGGTGGTATTGTACAGGTATTATTCAAGACTGGTCAATACCATGTATAATACCATGTAGGATTGTATTGACCGTGTAATGCCAGGGGTGGTATTGTACAGTGTTGTATAAGACTGATCAATACCATGTACAATACCAGGTAGGATTGTATTGACTGTGCAATACCAAGGGTGGATTGTACAGGTATTGTACAAGACTTATCAATACCATGTATAATACCATGTAGGCGTGTATTGGCTGTGCAATCCCAAGGGTGGTATTGTACAGGTATTATTCAAGACTGATCAATTCCATTTACATTACCATGTAGGATTGTATTGACTGTGTAATGCAGGGGATTGTCTCCCGGCACAACAGTCAGGTCTCAGCATACTACAGGGCCCACAGTAATTGGAGTAAGCTGTTGTGGTGTCCCTGCCTTCATGTGAAGGAAAAAGCTAATAAAAAAAAAATTCCAGGGGTGGCATTGTACAGTATTGTATATGACTAATAAATACCTGTACAATACCAGGTAGGATTGTATTGACTGTGCAATACCAAGGGTGGATTGTACAGGTATTGTACAAGACTTATCAATACCGTGTACAATATCATGTAGGATGGTATTGCCTGTGCAATCCCAAGAGCTGTATGGTAAATTCCCAGGCATTGAACAGGTATCGTTCAAGACTGATGAATGCGTTTTACGATCTTTAGTAAAATTGTATAAAACTGAGCAATCGGATGTTGAGGTTAGATATTAGTCAGTGTTATCATTTGGCATTGATAACAATATTGCACAGAATACAACAATAACTTGTGTAAAATGCCATGTGTGATTACATACCAAGTAGACTACACAAAGTCGTGAGCACATGGCATCAAGGGGAAAAAAACATAAAGTTAAGAACGATTAAAAAACATATGAGTGGCATGGTGGTCAGAAGAAAGAAAATTTGGAAAAATAGAAACGCACGAGTAATACAGAGTGCGCAAGGGTGCAGCCAATGGGACAATAGACCATAGGTTCCCAGTCAATCAGAGCGCGATATATGCTATATTATGCTATATTAATATGTATATATAAAAGCGATGTAAACCACTCTTTGGCATTGCCAAGAGGTTTTACATAAGATAGGGAATACTTACATTTCACATTAACGTTAACATAAGCATGGCTGGTTGCAGTGTACGGGTTTGAGTTAAAGACGTTTTTTGCGGTACATATGTACTTTCCAACATCTGATCTGTCTGCATTAGGTACGATCAGTGTACCATTTCCAAACTGAGTAAATTCAGGTTTAATTGCTACATTGTTTTCTCTTTTCCAGGAAATGCTACTTGGTGGGTTGGCCGTTGCTTGGCAATGAAGGATGATGTCATGGCCTTGGTTGACTGTTGTATTTTGTGGTGCTCTTGTGAATTCTGGGAGATCTAAATTTAAACAAAAAGGCAAGATACAATTTGACCCCTCCCTCCCTCCTCCAAATCAGATCCCATATACTTACAATATACGATTATTGTGGTCCTTGCACCAATTGGATATTGGTTAGGATTATTAGAAGCTTGACACTCGTACTTAATCCCATTCTGACTTCTGTTAACATTTGACATACGTAGTACAGCACTACCATTTCCTTGTTCTATGGTTTCCATGGTAACAGGGTTTAACCACGTGACTATAGGTGATGGGGGACCAACCGCTGTACAGGATACATCCAGGACCAAGTGTTCATTGATGGTTGTTGTCCTATTTGGTTTGACTGTAAACGTTGGGGTTTCTATTATGTGACAACAAAGAATAAAAAAGGGGAAAGGTTTTGATAAGTCAATCAATTAATCAATCATTCATTCATTCAATCATTCATTCATTAAATCAATCAATCAATCAATCATTCATTCATTAAATAAATAATTCAATAATTCAATAATTCAATCATTCAATCATTCAATCATTCATTCAGTCATTCAATCATTCAATCATGCAATCATACATTCGATCATTCGTTCATTCCTTTATATAGGCATGACTGAATTATTTATACTGATTGACTAACTGAATTATTTACAAAATTGTAAGTTGTTTCTAAATAACGCTCGCCGAGCGAAATATATTCTGAGCGCGCGGGTGGGGTTCCTGTGGTGTATTTGTTTGAAAGCTCGCGGATGGGATTCCTGTGGCTTTTTTGCAAGCGATTTTTCGGTCGCGCGGAATCGCACGTACGACAAAAAGATCGAAGAAATAGAGATTACTTAATGGAAAATGAGTGCATACGGTTTTTATGCACAAGTTGAGAAGTATCAGAAAACGAACGAGTGAGCGTAGCGAACGAGTGATATTTCTGATACGCATCAACGAGTGCATAAAAATCGTACAAGCATTTTCCATTCTGTAATTTATTTATCTCATAGATACTGAGATTTCATAAAGCAAAACTTTTAACAATATATAATTGTTGGGCTACAGGGTGAACATCTCTATTGACAGATATTTTTACTAAAAACAACCAAAAACTTTGCCATTGCATGAAAAAAAGTGTTTTAATATGTATAAACTCAATTTAATTTCGTTTTATTTAATACATAATTTACAAATTCAAGGTAGAAAGTTTGAAAGTAATACATTGTTGAACATGCATGTTTACCGAAGGAGGTATAAATAACTTACAAATTAGAAATTTAACTTATGAACTTGGGTTTGTTTCCCTTCCCTAGTTTCTTTAGCTGTTTCTGCTTGGAAGTTATTGTTTTCCGTGTTTTTTTTCAAACACATGATCATTGATAATGCTGTTTCGTTACGGCGTTGATTTAAGATGTCTTTCGAAACTGGACAACATCCCTTGTAGCGACGATGGTTCGTATACTCTTGTCCTTCTTTGGTTCGCACACACACGAAAAATTCACTGATAAATTCATTCAGCTCGGCGGCAGGAGGAATGTCAGCTATCTCGCCGCGTGTTTCACATTTATTTTGAAGAAACTTGGTCAACAAGAGACATCTCTTTTCGTCTTTTTCACAGTATTTGGATATTCTTATTCTTCAATAAACAAATCTACGGAATTGGCGAGTATAGTAACACAAATCTGGAGCCTTCTGCAGCCATTTTCGCTCAAGTCGCAAAGGTGCCAGTTTTAGTTGTTGACAGTGAGTGTTCGTTGAGCGTGTTTCTGATTGGACGAACGATAATTTTCACTAGTGAAAATACATCTTCGTCCAATCAGAAAGGCGAACGGTGCTTTTTCACTAGTGAAAAACGTCGTTCGCCTTTGTTATTGACTAATTAAATTCATCGCACGAACGAAAATTTACTCAATTAGATTTTCGTGTGTAAATCTCAGTATCTATGAGATAAAGTAGTATCTTGATACAAGGTCTGAAACTTGATGGCGTGGATGGATAGATGTGCGCCCCAGCTTGTGGTGACGTCGAAGACTCAACGACGAGCGCCGAGAAGGACGCGAGAAGCAATCGACTGACTCGCCAAAGAAAAACTTTTATATTCAAACTTTTCTTTTGAAACAAGTTTTATTTTCTTATACGGATTTTCACTAAGTAAACCTCTAACAAAAACAAACAGCCAGTGTGTGAAATTTCTTTCTAAGTTTATTGAAATGCTAAACATATAGTTAATATATTTTACAATGTGAAAAAATTTTGTTCAAAGTGTATTTAATGAAATCTGTAAGATGTTTTAGTTTTTATAGTTTTTCGAAAATAGTTTATAAAATACAGCTATAAACGCTTCACACTTTCATAACAAATGTATTATTGTTTGAATTGAACCGCTAAACTAACTAAAGTTTTCACGAAATTAAAGTTGAACTTTTTTGATCCAACTGAATCAAGTGGAAAACTTCGGAAAGCGGCCATCATAAATTCACTGATTAGTTCGGGTTTTAGTTGGTTTGAACAAGATAATATTATTGGTTTTGACATACAAACTTCAACTAGAAAAGCTTTCCCTCATTTTTTTTGTTATAGTGAAGAGCATCGTTGACTTCAAAACAACACTTGAATCAGGTGTTTTGAATGAAAACTAAACTCACTGTAGCAGCCACAGCAGTGCAAATCACGATCTTTTTGACTCTCGATTCACCATCGCATGATTTTCACAATAAAATGCATTCTCTTGTTTTCTTTCTTTGAGTTTTTAAGTCATTTTAACAATCCAAAAGTCAAATGCAAGACAGTAATCAACACCTTTACTATTCGGCTGTATCGGTGAATGAGCGTGAAAAATATGGTCTCGATCGATATTTTCACGATCGCTCCACGATTCTCCACGATTGTAAAATTTCCGAAATCCGTCACCACAACCTGGGGCGCACCTCGGTTCCATGCTATCTTTTAAAAAAAGTAAAAAGTAAACTTGTATTTCTTAAATTGGAAAGAATTCAAACAATCCAGAAATTATTGGGGAATATATTTGTGATAAAGTTATTCCAATCTGTGACTTTGCTTGATATAAAAGTGTGTCCTTGGGAACGTTGTGTTTGTTTGTGACATAGTAGTTACACAAAATACAATCCAGTTTATACTCACATCTATGTTCACTAGCATGATCAAAATCGTAAAAAAAAAAAAAAAAAAAACATTATTACCCTCAACTTTTTACCCTCGATATTTTACCCTCCACCCTCGACATTTTACACTTGTTCAACCCTCGAGATTGAGCATTCACTCCATTCAATAAATAAATTAATTAATCAATCAACCCTTTAACAACTAAATCAAACAACCAATCAATCGTTAAACAAAAGAATAACCAAATAAAACCGTTATAACAATCAACTTAGTTAATCAATCAATATAAATATGTTAGTCTATATAAATGAATTGTTCCACCAACCTGTTACGATAAGTTCTGTTGTTCGGGTTTGATCGTATACAGCCCATATTAACGCCAATTTACATCCGTAGATCCCGCTATCAGCCATGGACACATCCTTGATAACTAACGTAGCTTGATTCTCACGACTCACTCGTACTGTAGGTTTAAACAGCCGTGGTGGACAAGTGGTGTTAGAAATTTGAAATTTCCATCCATTATATCCATTATCACGACCAATAACATATTTTCCATTGTTATCCACGTAAAACCAGTTTGGCGATAAAAAATCAAACTCCGCATCTCTGTCATCAACAGAGTATGCCCATACAAGCCTTGCAGTATGTCCCTTAACTACGTACAATTTGCTGGGAGGAACCTGGGTAAACCAAGCAGCTGCATCTAAAATGAAAACAAAAGAACTAAAGCAAATTATTAAACAAGGAAAAAATACACACAATTAATCTGCATTCGAGAATCGTCATCTGTATTAGATTGAAACTCAATCAGGCCAATCATACCATTAAATGCATATACAAATTCTTCTATTTCACGTGACGTCATCAAAACGCTAAAATCGAAACCATAAATCGCAAAAAGCTTGTCCTCTAGTATTTTGTATATGTACTTCAAATATATTATTCCTCAATATTTGGTTTATTTTTGTTGTTTCGTTATATATCGAGATATTAAAAGCGAAATTACTGTCACGCAATATTGTCACACGCTTTCTAGAACCGTGAGAATATATAAATTAGCCACAAATTGTATCTTTTCTGGCTGGTACATGCATGAAGAAAAGTGTTTTTTGAATAAATTTTTTTTCCTCTTAAGCTTAAGGTGACTGGCTACTTTTGGAAATAATGTTAAACTTTTCTTTAAACTACGATTTATTAATGTGAAATTTAATGCTGATTACAAATATGAAAAGAAAAATGGGTGTCCCGAGCATGTTTTCGAGATAATCAGCATTTAATGGATGCCTCCTCGCGAGATTTTGAAGAAAAACTTGCGAAAACGGAAGCGATATGAAATAAATCACAACTCATAAGAAAATAGTTTTTTTCCATACTATATCAAGCAAATGCCGGGTAATGAAGCATTCTAAAATATATCATGGATGGTTTTGAATAAAAGACAAAAAAATACCTTGATCTGTCATATTTTGTCCTTACTTTGCTTTCAAAACTCGCATGAAGTCGGACAAAAAATCCTACGAAAATCGATTTTTTTGTACGTTAGAAAAATGAACTTTGTGAAAAACTTTGATATAACGTACATTTTATTAGGTTCTTTCAACTAAGCATAAAGAAAGTGTAGAGTCCCGTGCAAAATTCGAGGGTTTTGCCCTGTTGAAGCTCAAAACGTGTATGGTTCCTTAATAAAATTTTGTATTTTTGTCAGCGGTTTTTGTGCGCGCGCACATCGTGGGCTCGAATCGAACGTTCAAAAGCGTTCAAAAGTAGCCAGTCACCTTAAGCGATTTTGTTGAAGTTACATTGAACATTTGGAGCTTGAACTTTTGTCCGCCATGATGGGAGCTCCGTACGTACATTCTTACCAAAAAATGAGCATATGAAATCGTTCATATCTTGGCAGCAAAAGCTCGATTTAACTTGTAATTTTGCAGAATTACATCATTTCACGCACTCTTTCATGTGAAGGTACTTTTGTTTTATTTAGGTCTCTAAAACTGACTAAATATTTTTGATGACGTGAATGCAAGCCATCAATAGAATAAAGTTTCGTGTCCATGGCAACGTAGATATGCATATAGATATCAAAGCATAATTCGTTTCACTCAATGAAGGCGGAAGTAAATTTAACATTCTTGAAACTAATTGAAGTGCAGCGAGGGTTTGGTTATATTTATAGCATTCTATATTCTAAAGAAAGTTTCTGATAAAAATTAACTCTGTCTGAATAAAAAGAAAGAAAGAATATCATTCAATTTGTAACCCTTAAGGCCCGTGCAAACGCACGCAACATTGTTGGACCAACATGGTTGCTCCAACATGTTGGGCCCGTTAACTCATCCAACATTTCTTTTGTTCTCGTGTTCAACAAACCGTATCGCAACAATGTTGGCCAACAATGTTACGTGCGTTTGCTCGGGACTTTAGGTCATTTGGAAGTATTCGAGAACATATCAAAACCGTTTTATAGCTGGAGTTTAATAACAACTTGATTTAACACAGAATTCAGAATGTTGATGAAGAATTTTAGTTTTATTCGATAGAGTAAGCTTTAGGCTTTTTCAGGGAAAAGGTTAATTTAATTAGATATATAATATACATTGTACACTAGGATGGTGTAATTTCTTGATTTTAAAGCTGAAGAAGTCGCTTTTGGTCCGAAGGAATAGGCTTTAGGCTTTTTCAACGACAACTTTAATTGAATTAGCTATATACATGTACATTAGGATTGAAGAAGTATAGCTTTTGGTCCGAAGGAATAGGCTTTATAGGCTTTTTCAACAACAACCTGGCCTGGATTGAATTGAATTAGCTATATACATGTACATAAGGATTGAAGAAGTAGGTTTTGTTCCCAAGGAATAGGCATACCTGTATCGTGAAAGAACAATGTTATCCACAGCAAACAACACGAACAGAAAAACGACATGGTATGATGACAGAATATCATTGAAAACAAACCAGCAGATTGTTATGTTGTGTGTATATCTCAACCGTCTAAGCTCATACAAACGTAATACATCTCATTGGCCGAATTTGATAGGTTTTTATTTCAGTTTATATATATATATATAATTGTTGTTCAACGCTGAAGGTTATTCTAAAACGAAATTAATTTTATTTCAGTATAATCGTATAATAATCGTAAACGTGACGTACACTTGAAATATATCATCTGATCATAAATATAGATAAATATATTTGAATTATATCTCAAAAATACCCGCATGTTTTTACAAGAATAAATAGGGTCGGTGGGAGAGGGGTTTTCCTTGATCCATGTGATCCCCCCTAAATTCATCGAAAAGAAAGGTGGAATGCTATTTTACATTTGAGGCGAGTAGTATACAAAATGAGCGTTCACCAACAGGTGGATCACGGTGGATTGTGGATCAGCCGAGGTGACGTCATCAGATGGGATATAATGAAATGTATGAGGTTAACGGTGGATCAGTGATCCACCGTAGATTGACATCATCTATTTTGCATGTACTGTTGCTATGGCAATGAAAACCTGTCTGAGCTTGCCCCCAAATCAGCGTACCAAAATTTTGATTTTATAGAAAACTTTTACAAGGACAAAACGGACACTTGAAAAAGGACATTCAGGACATATCAAGGACATTCGGGTCAAACCGGACAAGCTACCACAGGCCTGTTTTCACCCCTAATTCACCCCCTTACCGCTTGTCAACACCAACTTTCATTTATATTCCAAAAATAGTTGAATTCACTGATCCAAATCCAAAATGTTTACTTTGAATATTAATAAGCTACAAAGTCAAAAATCCTTTAATCCCTCTTTTGTGCGTTTATTCAAACAAAACAATACACATTCTTAACAAAAGAATTGTGCTCTCTTTGTTATTAGCTCGGCTCGGAGCCCGTAGGCTCGGCTCGGAGCCTGTAGGAGCGATTACCAGTCCTTTCGCTACCTATCACTTTCGCTACCAGTACATTTGCTACTGAAAAGGTTCTTTCGCTACCTTGTCAATGGTTCTTTCGCTACTTACTCACAGTATGACTAAATATCTCAAAGTTTCATAGTTAAAAAGTCGCTTTGAAGCTGGTGGAGTATAATAATAGAATATTGTGGTAAGTTAAGCAAAAGTATTATTTAGTAACTATATACGGGAAAGTGGTCATTTTCATTGACGTACATCGAATTCATTACTATCTCTTCTCAGTCAATAATTGACGTTTAAGTTGTAGATCTATTAAAATCTGTCGAAAGTCGCATTTGTATTTGGGAAATAGTTTTGACCAAATATATTACGTTTATGTAAAACGAATTAGAGCAAAACTTTGGAGACTTTGTCTTATCTTAAAATACTAAAAGTATATTTGGCTCAGGTCGAAACGACGGCAAAAGTTCAAAATTTCACACTATTATTAGACATGTGAGTCTTCTCTTAATAGACCGATCCAAGGTTATTGCCGCCATCTTGTAGGGGGTGCAGAACTACTGGGGCGAGCAGTAAATGTATGTAACTTTGAACTTATATAACTCCACTGGAAATTGCCGAATGTTCAATATAAACATTTCATATCAAAGATACTATGCATGGCTAAACCTGAGATCAAACTAAGGTTGTTTAATTATGCGAAACGTATGTAAACGGCGATTTCAAATCTCCCTATATTTACTGTGTAATTCTATATCGCTGAAACACAGTGTTTGTATGTAAATCTAAAATATTGATTACAGAGCCTGTAGCTCGTTTCCCAGCGCTTTTTTTTGGATATGTTATTAACAAATGCAAAACCTTTGATATACAATTTTAACTTTGAAAATCCAATGAATTGGAAGAAAAATATGTACTTTCAAAGTAGTCCAAAATCACATACATTTACTGCTCGCCCCAGTAATTCTGCACCCCCTACAAGATGGCGGCAATAACCTTGGATCGGTCTATTCTCGACATAACATTGCGATAAGTCGCTTTAGTGCTATATTTTTGTCTTTAATGTGTTCTATGAAACCATTATATATGAATAAATGTAACTATAGAAGTGTTGTTTGACTTTATTAAATATTTTGGTCAAAGTAGCGAAAGCACTCTAGTGGAAAGTCGGCAAAAGTTCACGGCGTTGAAATAGTCGACTTCTCAAATCTCAACATAACATTGCGATAAGTCGCTTTAGTGCTCTATTTTCGTCTTTAATGTGTTCTATGAAACCATAATATGGGAATAAATGTAACTATAGAAGTGTTGTTTGACTTTATTTAAGATTTTGGTCAAAGTAGCGAAAGCACTCTTGTGGAAAGTCGGCAAAAGTGCACAGCGTTGAAATACTTCTCAAATCTCAACATAACATTGCGATAAGTCGCTTTAGTGCTCTATTTTCGTCTTTAATGTGTTCTATGAAACCATTTTAGTTGAATAAATGTAACTATAGAAGTGTTGTTTGACTTTATTTAAGATTTTGCCGACTTTCCACTAGAGTGCTTTTTAAGCACTCTAGTGGAAAGTCGGCAAAAGTTCACGGCATTGAAATACTTCTCAAATAATTACATTTATTCATATATAATGGTTTCATAGAGCATATAAAAACAAAAATAAAGCACTAAAGCGACTTATCGCAATGTTATGTTGAGATTTGAGAAATACTAGTTCCAGTCCTAATATGGAACAAATCACGTTATTTTCCTACGACAAGTCGTAGGGTTTTGATCCTTGGCTCAAAATCCTACTAGGTCGCGTGCGTCAGTCGTAGGCAAGTCAGGATGGGGCTTTACAAAAATCACTAACGTGAATCTACCCGAATTGCTACAGGAAGTTAGAAGTTGTTAATACAACGACTTGTAACAAATATTCGACCAAGGGCACCGTCTATGAAAATTCGTTTTGTGTTGGGTATGGCAAACGAAGCAATAAAAGTACTTGCTTTGGTGACAGTGGTGGAGCATTTAGCTGTTTAGAGAGTGGAATTCGAAGGTAAACACTAAAGTGAAAGATAGCCGCGCCTTTGAATCGAAGTGAGAACAACGTTGAACTTGCAATGATAGAGACACGTGAATAATTGTCCCGCGAGGTGTAAAAAGGTCTCTATCATTGCAAGCTCAACCTCCGTCTAGCTTCGATACACGCCACAAAGGACTGGCTACCTTTTAAGATGGTGCAATGGACTGTGCACGTGAAGGGGACTATTTCTATATAGAGCGGATTTCGTATGACTGTGCAACGTACGGTACCGTGCCGTGACCGTGTCGTAATTTATATAAAAAGATTCGAAGTTTTTGCCGTGACCGTGAAGTGCCTTCACGTCCGTGCCCTGTTCGTGCCGTAGTTTCTATAAAGACATTCGAATTCACTGCCGTAACCAGCCTGTGGTGTTTTGATAGGCACAGGAAAACTCTCTAAATTTCATTTGTACTGTACCGTGCTGTGTCCGTGCTGTTTGCACAGTCATACGAAATCCGCTCTATTATTGACTTCTGTTTTTCTTCATTAGACACCGTCGTCGGTAACAGACATAAACAATCTTTCTTTCTAGTGATGCAATATGTTTTGTACTATTCCACTATTTGTTTCAGGTTTGTTTTGAGAGGCATATCAAGCTTTACAGTGGACACACAGTGTGCTACTGTCAACAACACATTTAATATCTTTACTCGATTCAATTATTTTCAATATTGGATCCATCATCAAATGACCACCCCTCCCCTTACGTTTCCAGGTTTGTAACATTAAAGATTGTCTGACTGCAGTACGACTTCTTTCAACCAATCCCACCTAAGCAAAGTTATCCAATTACGATCGAGAATATTAACAATAGAACTCAAATCTCTCGTATAGGTGGAAGTACAGTGGCGTTTTTTTGTTATGGTTTTGCCAACCAAACATTTGTTATTAAAATAACAAAAATGAAAAAAATTATTTTGAAAATGGTTGGCAAATTAGCATGACAATACCAACACTTGTAAACACTACGCTCACCTATAGGTGGACGTACAGTGACATATATTGTTATGATTTTGACAACCAACCACTGTTATTAAAACAACCAAAAATTATTGCCTGCTTGTCTGTCTGTTTGTGTGTTATTTGTCTGTTTGTCTGTTTGTTTGTTTGTCTGTCTGTTTGTTTGTTTGCCTGTTTGTCTGTTTGTCTGTTTGTCTGTTTGTCTGTTTGTCTGTTTGTCTGTTTGTCTGTTTGTCTGTTTGTCTGTTTGTCTGTTTGTCTGTTTGTCTGTTTGTCTGTGTCTGTTTGTTTGTTTGTCTGTCTGTTTGTTTGTTTGTCTGTTTGTCTGTTTGTCTGTTTGTCTGTTTGTCTGTTTGTCTGTTTGTCTGTTTGTCTGTTTGTCTGTTTGTCTGTTTGTCTGTTTGTCTGTCTGTCTGTTTTTCTTTCTGTTTGTCTATTTTTCTGTTTGTCTGTTTGTCTGTTTGTCTATTTGTCTGTTTGTCTGTCTGTCTGTTTGTCTGTTTGTTTGTTTGTCTATTTGTCTGTTTGTCTGTCTGTCTGTTTGTCTGTTTGTTTGTTTGTCTGTTTGTCTGTCTGTCTGTTTTTCTTTCTGTTTGTCTATTTGTCTATTTTTCTGTTTGTCTGTTTGTCTGTTTGTCTGTTTGTCTGTTTGTCTGTTTGTCTGTTTGTCTGTTTGTCTGTTTGTCTGTTTGTTTGTTTGTCTGTTTGTTTGTCTGTTTGTCTGTTTGTCTGTTTGTCTGTTTGTCTGTTTGTTTGTTTGTCTGTTTGTTTGTCTGTTTGTTTGTTTGTCTGCTTGTTTGTTTGAATGTCTGTTTGTCTGTTTGTCTGTCTTTCTGTTTGTCTGTTTGTTTGTTTGTTTGTCTGCTTGTTTGTCTGTTTGTCTGTTTGTCTGTTTGTCTGTTTGTTTGTTTGTCTGTTTGTTTGTTTGTTTGTTTGTCTGTTTGTCTGTTTGTCTGTTTGTCTGTTTGTCTGTTTGTCTGTTTGTCAGTTTGTAAGTTTGTCTGTTTGTCTGTCTGTCTTTCTGTTTGTCTGTTTGTTTGTTTGTTTGTCTGCTTGTTTGTCTGTTTGTCTGTTTGTCTGTTTGTCTGTTTGTTTGTTTGTCTGTTTGTTTGTTTGTCTGTTTGTCTGTTTGTCTGTTTGTCTGTTTGTCTGTTTGTCTGTTTGTCAGTTTGTAAGTTTGTCTGTTTGTCTGTCTGTTTGTCTGTTTGTCTGTTTGTCTGTTTGTCTGTTTGTCTGTTTGTCTGTTTGTCTGTTTGTCTGTTTGTCTGTTTGTCTGTTTGTCTGTTTGTCTGTTTGTCTGTTTGTCTGTTTGTCTGTTTGTCTGTTTGTTTGTTTGTTTGTTTGTTTGTTTGTCTGTTTGTCTTGTTTGTTTGTCTGATTGTCTGTGTGTTTGTTTGTTTGTTTGTTTGTTTGTTTGTTTGTTTGTTTTTCTTATGTTCTTATCTTTCTTCACAGTATGCAAGGATTCCCATTGGGCCTGTCACAAATTTGTCAAGAATGAATATTGCATAGGTGCTGGCGGAGTTTTCAAATTTGTATTACAAAATAAATATTGCCCTATTGCTTGTAAAAGTCCCAAGTGCGTAAATCCATGCACTATTGAAAAACCAAACTCAATTTGCAAGACCTAAATCATTAAACAAGTGTTTAAAGATGAATTTTGTCATTATGTTTCTTATAATCAAATGTGTCTATACAGTCAATGTCATAAACGTTGTCCATGTAAAGAAAAAAAAATATTATTATTTTACAAAGTTTACAATTAATAACGAATTGGTCCTATTAGAAGCTATTTACATTGAATCCCTGAAACAAGGATTCCGAAACTCTCCTGTCAAGAAAGAAGTCTACGCAAGAAAGAAGCCTACGCAACTGTTGACATCCAGATACAGCTGTACGTAGGACAGACAAAGCCAAAACCTCGCTTAAAGCAAAACAGATCGATACTGGCGCTCAAGTAAACGTCCTGCCCTTACGATTCTTCCGTCAAATGTTTCCTCAGCACACCGATCTTTATGGATCACTGATCATAAGAAGCGGAACACTCGAAGCGTCAAATCAGATCCTCGTAGCCTACGGAGGCACACAGATTAAACACCTACAATCCTTGACAAAACTGTTAGGACGATTGTTTAGATATTTAGATAACAGATATTTTAATTAGTGAACATGGAGTTCCTAAAGTCGTCCGTTCCGACAACGGTCCCCATTACGATGCACAAGTCTTCAAAGCCTTCACAGAGCTGTATGATTTCCAACATATCACAAGCTCCATCACTACCCACAAAGCAACGGGTTCATCGAAGCACAAATAAATGCAACAAAGAAAGCATTGCTAAAGGTACAATCAACTAATACAGACCCCTACATGCTTTTCTAGAATCAATAGAGAATTTAGTGAGATGATATGGAAATATGTCAAACAATAGGAAGATAACAGATTGAAAGGCGGGAAGAAGAATTAAGAAGAGAGAGAGAGAACTTCACGAATTACGAGTTTCATTAGAAGAACTAGAATATCAGAATATGGACTTAATAACCAACATTTCTGAAAAACAAAATTTACAAGACAAAAGTATACTCTTTTACCGTTTGGACTTGATCATCAGTCCAATCAGATGAATCAACACAGTTCTTAAAGATCACCAGCTACAGTGCAGTCAAGTGCCAGTCAGTTTCACCTTGGAAGTACTATTCCGCCAGCTACAGTCCAGTCAGGCGCCAGTCAGTTTCACCTTGGAAGTACTATTCCGCCAGCTACAGTCCAGTCAGGTGCCAGTCAGTTTCACCTTGGAAGTGCTATTCCGCCAGCTACAGTCCAGTCAGGTGCCAGTCAGTTTCACCTCAGAAGTACTATTTTGCCAGCTACAGTACAGTCAGGCGCCAGTCAGTTTCACCTTGGAAGTACTATTCCGCCACCTACAGTCCAGTCAGGCGCCAGTCAGTTTCACCTTGGAAGTACTATTCCTACTATTTAAGGAAAGCAACCAAAAGCCAGGTTCCCTGTGGTTCTGCTTGATATCATAATGAATCTATAATAGGAAATGATTGACAGAGATAGTAACGTACTCCGATTAATTTAAATAAAACACCCTGGCAGCAACTTGACTTTGTTACAGTTATTCTGTAGTAGCATTGCCAAGATGAAGCTGATCTGTGCTGGTCTGGCCAAGACTGGAACCACGTCCATGGCCGCTGCACTTCGAATTCTCGGCTACAAGGTGTACGACTACGATGAACAAGTATTGTACTACATGGACGAGTGGCTAGATCTTTACAAACATGGTAAGGTACCCGATTTCTATACCATGTTTAAAGATGTGGACGCTGTGACCGATGCCCCTTGCAATTTCTTCTTCGAAGAACTGATGACTGCATTTCCAGACGCTAAAGTTATTCTATCCGAACGGGAAGAAGTTGCTTGGATTGAAAGTTATAAAAACACAGCGAAACTATCAACAATTCCTTCCTAATGAAAATCAAGTTCTTTCTTCCAACATTCAAGAAGTATTGGTTCATAAATCTTAACGGAAGAATGGCAGAAATTGGAAATTTTGATCCACAGTCACCATACATCTGTCGCAAGCGATATCGCTGGCACAACGACCGAGTCAAGTCTGTAGTTCCTGCAAACAAGCTGCTTGTGTGCAGTGTAAAGCAAGGATGGGAACCATTGTGTGAATTCACCGGCAAGAAGATCCCAGCACAGCCATTTCCACACTTTAATGTAAAGGGAGAATTTATCCACAAGCTTGTGAAAGAAACCGATTTGGGAAGAAAAATAGCACAAGAAGTTAGAGTGGCAAAAGTTTGTTTTGTAAGCGTGATCGTCGCTTTGATTGGTGTGATTTTGTTTTTCTTGTGCTGATTCTAGATCTTATTGACAATTAATTATAAGATTCTATACGATTAAATAAGTGAGGAATTGATTTTAGAAGTTTTTAAAGAAATGTTATCTTACATTAATTTGACGCCGACAATCAGACAGAACATTTTATTATTCAGTATATCTACTATCTAGCATGTATTATTATGAAACAGACGATTAAATTTTCCACCTCGAAGAATCTTCTACGGTTGCTTTCTACTCTATCCACAACATTAGAAGGATCAGAAAATACCTCTCTGTCGAAGCAACACGAACTCTTGTCCATGCCATAGTAATGGGAAGACTTGACTACTGTAATAGTTTACTTTACGGATTACCAGCGAAATCGATCTGTAAATTACAACGAGTACAAAATGCCGCGGCAAGATTAATTACCAACACGCCCAAGTATAACCATATAACTCCTGTTTTACGGTCGTTACACTGGCTACCAGTAAAGGAAAGAGTACATTTTAAGATCCTTGTGCTGACGTTTAAAGCTATTCATGGTCTTGCTCCAGACTACATCAATTGTCTCGTTTCAGTACAGCGCCCTAGCTGTTATGCTCTTCGCAGAAATAACGAACTCCTTCTGAAGCCAGTCGGTGTCAAGACTTATAAAACTCTGGGTGATAGGGCCTTCGCTGCAGCCTCCACGTCTCTCTTCAATGCACTGCCTCGCCATATTAGAGAAGAGAACAATTACAACAGATTTAAGACTTTAGTAAAGACATTTTTTTTCAAAATTGCTTATGAACATTGAGTATTTTATATGTATTTACGTATACATTTAATTATCAATCTTTTATTAATTCAATTTTTTTTTTAATTGATTCCATGCATTTTATTTACTACGGGCCAGATTGGAAAAAAGTGTGTAAACTTTATCTGTTATACCCAATAAAGATCATTATTATTATTATTATTATTATTATTATTATTATTATTATTATTATTATTATTATTATTATTATTATTATTATTATTATTATTATTATTATTATTATTATTATTATTATTAATTTTAATTCATATATTTTATATAGCTGTATTATTCCATTTTAAATATTTATAAATATCTTAAAGTTATCATATTTGAAAATTGTAATTTATTTATTGTTAATTATTGTTAGGCGCATTTGATCATATTCACATGATAAATGCGCGATATAAATAATAAAGATTAAGATTAAGTAGGGTTTTGTGGGATATGAATATTTTTTATATATTTTGTACTGCATGATTCTAGATCTTAGCGACAATTCTAAGATTTTATACGATTTTAAAATAAGTGAATAATTGACTTTGACTTTGAAGTTTTGAGAGAAATATTATTTTGCATTAGCGATAGTCAGACAGAAAACTTGATTATTCAATATATCTGCATGTGTAATATCGATCGAAACATACGATTAAATTTTGCACCTCGCCGAATCCTCTACGATTGTATGGTTTTGTGGGATATGAATATTTTTGTTAGTCTTATAAAACATGCCCGTATTTTTTTGTGGGCAATATGGGAAAGAAATAATTACTCGTGCCCAGGCCTATGGCCGGCACGAGTCTTAAAATACAACACGTTTTTTTTAATTTTTAGTCCATGTCACATATTGTACTTCGGAAACTCCAAAGATGTTACGAGGTTGTATTTCTGAAAATCCGAAAATATCACGAAGTCTTTTCGTAAATCACTGAGTGTCTTTGATTGGTTTACGGAAATGCAATCAGCCAATCAGATTGGAAATGTGCCCATGCATCATAGGATCATAGGTAAACGCGAAATGCTCCATGATCCGCCAAACGTGTCTGCTCGATCAGTCGCCAGTTGATTCGTGTTCGAATTGGAGTTTGTAGTTATGACCTGGTTTATTAGTTGTTTGGTTATCTTATTTATGGAAACGCTCAAACCACTTAGAAGTCCACACACTGTTCGCAGTAGGCCTACACTAAAAGACGTTCTTGAGCGATTTTGGAACGGGTCCATCCGCGAACTCGAGGAGAATGCCAAAACAATGCCAAAAACGCCAAATGAAATGCCAAGTAATTCAAAAGAAAGATCAGACTATTGGACAACAATACAAACAGACTTAAATGTTACTAAAATGAAATCAAATGATAATTCAAGTGAGCATTGCTCGTCAGATGTCGAAAATGAAAGTTTTGCGAAGCAGAACTTCGAAAGTGAACCAAACAACAAGAAAGCCGCCATATTAGATGACAAACACACCCAACGAAGCACTTTGAAATGTAAATATTTTAGTATTTTTTTCCTTTTAAATATCCTGTTTCTTTTGTTTGATTTTATTATTTTCAGTAGTTGTAAAATAAGAATTAATTTTGCACAAATGATCATTTTTATTATTGTACTTATTGTGAATGTTGTTTTTTATATCATATCGATTTTACCGATGTACATAAACATAATGATGTTTTAGTGTCAATAAAGGTACAAGAATTCAGATCTCGTCGTGAAAAGTTTGTATTTTATAATTGTAGTCGTGTTGTATGTTACTGTCATGGCTCTAAACGAATCGTGAACCAAGTAGACTACCATTGAAGACCTTAAACGTCTCTCCACTAAAAACAGAAAACTACGGAGTTATATATGACGAAATCGAAAGTTTGTGTTTTTCATGATGCTGTATAAAAGTACACACGAGTGAAAAGAAAAAAAATGGTCAAAACTTGAAAAAAAGGAAAAACAAACAAATATGAAAGCAATAGAAAAGAAAAATGAATTACATTTGAAATTTAAATTTTCCATAACGCGATCAAATGAAATCCAAAAAATAACATTGAAATGTAAAAAAAAGAGAGAGTAGACAGAAAAGGGGGAAAACAATTTTAGACAAATTCTTTGACATCATACTTGGGCTTCCTGTGGTAAAATATTCTTCCAGGATTTCCATGCCCTCCAAATTTTCCCCTGGGACCCCCTATTAAAAAAGAACTGGATCCGCCCTGGGTCCCTGTATAGTCAATATAAAGCAGTACCTACAGAACGTAAACAACAAACAAATTCACAAGACGAGTAAATCTGGGGTAGGGTAAGGTTTTTGTATGGGATAGGGTATCTTTTTGACATCTTGTCTGTTGTTTAGCCTGCTAGGCTACGTTTTTAAATTCAATTAAACAATTGGCAAATATAACCGTTTTTTCCGTTTTTTTGCTTTTTTTAGTCGGATAGGGTGTACAATTCCGTTAGCTTAGTCGGGGGGGGGGGGGGGGGGGGGGTGTAAACCAATACCTCCATGATGCCTCCAGTCCCCCCAGGTTATCCATGTCACGGGCACGAGTAAACCCTGAGTCACAGGGTCTAGTTCTAGCCGTCTTGGACCGTTGCTAAGACAACGTTCCAACATTTGTATTTTATTTTGACGGCCGTGAGGCTCAAAACTAAAACCTTTGTTTCACTGTATATAAGTTGTTTTTAATTCTCTAAAGAACATAACATTAGTTCACATACCTCAATAATAGTTGAAAAGTATACTTTTAGTTTTTATCTATCCTTGTAAACAACGGCCCGACGGCGGTGAGTTGAGCTATCTTTTGTTGGCGATATGTCGTTGCTTTTCATTCACTTTTAAAAAGCTTTAACATTCCCAATAAGTTTGTCTTCTAAAGTTAACAACGTCTTTGAAGTCAAGAAGTGTTATTGTCTTTCTTTTTCTGCATACAAATGGTTCAAACAATGTCGGTTTACTTGAATCTAAGTCCTGTCAGCGATCCTCATGTTTTCATCTTCTTCATAAATTATGACAAAAACAAATTAATTCCGTCAACATTTGACAATGATTTTGATTAAAGTTCTTATTATTTATCGAAAAATAATAGACTCTATTTCTCGATGCAAACGTCCACAAGAACGACGAATTTCAACTCGTTTCAACATCCATCGTTGTTTATGTCAGCTAAAATTCTTTGTAAAACTTGTTTTTTTGTTTTTTTGTTTTTTTGACTTTCTTTGATGTTGAGATATGAACAAAACCCTTTGTCTTTAAATCATCTTTGATTTTAGAATGATGGAGAAAGCTGCAGTAATTCAAATATATATCTTGGCATTAAAATTTCTGTAAGTTTGTTGAGGCAGCATGCTGAATGACTGAACCGGTTTAACAGGTTTCAACCCGCTCTTTTTCAGTAAAACTACTGGGAAGCCATTCAAAAGCAACGGTACTCGCGTCGTAAAATATCAAAAACAATATTAATTTCTCTCTTTTAAATAGCCATATAATAAACGAATTATTAACCTCGCTTGCTCGTTCTGTACGGTAGCCTACGTAGCGGCTCTCTCCCCTTCTCCTCTCCCCAATCCCCTAAGAGCCGCTACGCTGGCTATCTGTACGGGAAAATATCAGACCTATGTCTTTTATGTACGGACCTCGCGGCGCTCGTTCCGTACTGTCAAGACATCGGTCTGATAATGTCCCGTACAGACCTCACGCTCGGTTAATAACCTCTTAATCTTGTCGGACTGAGAATGATATTACAGGCTCCTACAGGCTCCGAGCCGAGCTAATAACAAAGAGAGCACAATTCTTTTGTTAAGAATGTGTATTGTTTTGTTTGAATAAACACACAAAAGAGGGCCCCCGGATTAAAGGATTTTTGACTTTGTAGCTTATTAATATTCAAAGTAAACATTTTGGATTTGGATCAGTGAATTCAATTATTTTTGGAAATAAAAATGTTGGTGTTGACAAGCGGTAAGGGGGTGAATTAGGGGTGAAAACAGCTCTGTGGTAGCTTGTCCGGTTTGACCCGAATGTCCTTGATATGTCCTCAATGTCCTTTTTCAAGTGTCCGTTTAGTCCTTGTAAAAGTTTTCTATAAAATCAAAATTTTGGTACGCTGATTTGGGGGCAAGCTCAGACAGGTTTTCATTGCCATAGCAACATGCAAAATAGATGATGTCAATCTACGGTGGATCCATGAGCGATAGGATACATGAAGTTCGTGAACGAAGACATTATTTGCTTTAAAACTAATATAGAACATATAAAAAGTATGAATAAATGAACTACTTACCTGTTGCTTGACTCTATTCCTTCGAAATCCTTCGAGTTGTATTTTAAATATGGCGGCTTCAATACTGATTTAATTTTATACATGCCTAGTCTCTCACGGACTATAAGAAGCTTATTACGTCATACATTCGCCCCTCGAAGCTATAACTACACTGGGTAGGAAGTCTTTCAAGGTCTTTCGTGCTATGCTGTAAGAAATCTGCCATGCAATCTTCCATATAAGGCAATGTGCCATGCAATGTTCTAGGGTGGGGTAAATTCAAAATTTGTTCTGAGTTAAGGTACGTTCTAGGGTAGGGTAAGGCACAAGTTTTCAATGACCGCGGAATCATAATATTTGCAAAATTCAGTTTATTGTGGCAAGAGCCACCGCCGAGAGCTATGCATTAAAATAGTTTATGGTTTTTACATTTATATTTTCTATATTATTTTACGACCAGGCGACGCAATTATAAAATGTCGAGGAGCTGTTGTTACTTTGAGAACTGCACATTTAATAGTGTCTTTTTTTAACAATTTTATAAAAAAAAAGAAAAATATATGAGATGAAAAATATGTTTTTCCAGAAAACGTTCTACAGAATGCAAGTTCGTGTTACGAAATAATTCAATAGAGTAAGAAATTCTTGTTTCTAATTATAAGACCTATCAGAAAAGAATGATATCTGAGGCATTAGAGTAGTTTCACATAAACCGCTTCTTGAAAGCTAATGTGTTTCTTATATTCTAATGAGGTCGTTGACAAGAAATATAACGTATGCACGTGCATACGTTGTTACAATGTAAACACAATTAACGTCTTTCTTTCTAAAGTTGACGGTTTTTTATATTGTAACAACGTATGCACGTGAATTCGTTATATATTTCTTGTCAACGACCTCATTAGAATATAAGAAACACATTAGCATTCAAGAAGCGGTTTATTTGAAACTACTGTATTGTTCATAAAAAAAACACTAAACAAAGCCTGGATGAACAACCAGTGCCTCTCACTCTTGATTAGTTTGTACAAAATTTAATTGCATAACCAAAATTTAATTGCATATAGTTCATAACCAGAAAAACAAATATCATCATTAATCATGATTCACCTTCTCGTATTTTCCTTAACAACACATTTCTGTGCACTTTTGGAACAGCAAAAAAATAATTTTCCTATATATACTAGCTTCATCCGAATGAATTAGATAGCGCTAAATTTAAGCATTCTTTGAGAGCATTTTACCTATTCGTTTAGCATATTTGTTGTTAATAGAGCCGGGAACAGCAGCGGAAGTATCACACAAAAACTTTAGTCCTCCCCTGTAAAAATTACAACCCTCCCCCTCAAGAAAGTAGTTTGCTGTCAATTTATGACCATTCGGGGATAAGAGAGTCATAATTTTTGTCTTACAAGCATGGTACGAAAGCCTAAACAATAGCCTTTTGTTATAAGAGCTGTGTAATTGGATGTATCATAGCAACCTTGAAAGACTTCCTACCCAGTGTAGTTATAGCTTCGAGGGGCGAATTTATGACGTAATAAGCTTCTTATAGTCCGTGAGAGACTAGGCCTGTATAAAATTAAATCAATATTGACGCCGCCATATTTAAAATACAACTCGAAGGATTTCGAAGGAATAGAGTCAAGCAACAGGTAAGTAGTTCATTTATTCATACTTTTTATATGTTCTATATTAGTTTTAAAGCAAATAATGTCTTCGTTCACGAACTTCATGTATCCTATCGCTCATGGTGGATCACTGATCCACCGTTAACCTCATACATTTCATTATATCCCATCTGATGACGTCACCTCGGCTGATCCACAATCCACCGTGATCCACCTGTTGGTGAACGCTCATTTTGTATACTACTCGCCTCAAATGTAAAATAACATTCCACTTTTCAATTCTTTTCGCTGAATTTAGGGGGGATCACATGGATCAAGGAAAACCCCTCTCCCACCGACCCTATTTATTCTTGTAAAAACATGGGGGTATTTTTGAGATATAATTCAAATATATTTATTTATATTTATGATCAGATGATATATTTCAAGTGTACGTCACGTTTACGATTATTATACGATTAAACTGAAATAAAATTAATTCCGTTTTAGAATAACCTTCAGCGTTGACTGGAACAACATATATATATATAAACTGAAATTAAAACCTAATATCAAGTTCAACCAATCCATATGAGATATCACGTTCGTATGAGCTTAGACGGTTGACATATACTCACATAACAATCTGATATGTTTTCAACGATATTCTATCGTCGTAACATGTCGTTGTTCTGTTCGTGTTGTTTGCTGTGGATAACATTGTTCTTTCCAGATACAGGTAAGCCTATCTCTTGGGACCAAAAGCAACTTTTACATGTATATATAGGATTATAGCTAATTCAATCCAGGATGTTGTTGAAAAAGCCTACAGCCTATCCTTCTGAAACCAAAAGCTTTAAAAGGAAGAAATTGCACCATCCTCATATACAAGTTTATAGGTTAATTCAATTAGCGTTGTCGTTAAAAAAGCCTAAAGCCTATTCCTACCGAATAAAACTGAATTGTTTGTAATCAAATTTTTTAATTATGTGTTAAATAAAGTTATTGATATTCAGCTATAAAACCTTTGATATGTGCTTGAAAACTACTAAATGACCTAAGGATATTGTAGCTGATCAATTTGAACAATGTTATTTCTATGGTATTTCTAATTAAGATGAGAGAGTTAATTTTGATCAGAAACTTGCTATATATAGAATAAAGAATGCTATATATGTATATTTATATCCTCGTTACGTACACTTTCGGTAACTTTACTTCCGCCTTCATTGAGTGAAACAATGCTTCGATATCGATATACACTATTGTTTATTGGGTTTACATGTATTAGAAGATATGATTGACCTGATTGAGTTTCAATCTAATACAAATGACTCCGGAATTTCAAATGCAGAAACATTATGTGTATTTATATTAATTTTCCCTCGTTTAATAATTTGCTTTGGTTCTTTTGTTTTCATTTTAGATGCAGCGGCTCGGTTTACACAAGTTCCAAGAAAATTGTACGTAGTGAAGGGACAAACTGCCAGGCTTAAGTGGGCATACTCTGTTGGTAATAGAGATACGGAGTTTTATAGACGTTCACTATTATGGTTTTATAAGTCTAATGGCAATAAGCAACTAATTGGTTATGATAATAAATCTGATGGATGGAAATTCAAAATTATAAAGAGAACGTGTCCTTCTCGGCTGCTAAGACCCACAGTACGAGTGAGTCGTGAGGATCAAGCTACGTTAGTTATCAAGAATGTTACCATGGATGATAGTGGGATTTATGTATGTTTATTGAAGTCAAAGAGATCCAGAAAAAAAAAGAAAACCAGTGCAAGTGCTGCATCATTACTTGTTACAGGTTGGTGGAACAATTCATTTATATTTTCGTTTTTCATGTGACGTCATCAAAATGCTAAAATCTAAATAATATATCGCAGAAGGCTGGTCCTCTAATGTTTTGTAGATTTGTTTGAAAGATATTATTCCTGAAAGTTTGGTTGTTTTTTGTTGTTTTATTTTCGAGATTCACGTCACGCAACATTGTCACGTGTTTTCTAGAGCCGTAAAAAGATGTAAATTAGCCACAAATGTCACCTTTTTCGCCTGGTACATGAAAAATTGTTTGTTGATTAAACTTTTCACCTCTAAAGCGTTTTCTTTTGAGTTAAATTATAATTTCGACGTCTGAACTTGTGTCCGCCATGTTGGTGTACACAAGCTGTTCACCAACATGGCGGCGCCATACATTTCACTGTAATCAAGGCGCATATTCACTGGCTCCATATTCGGTCACAATTAGTCCATTTACGCTTAGATTTTAGCAAATCATACATTGGTCATCTTGCTTTAAGCTGATGTGGTCTAAACTGCTATTTATATCGCAGAAATATCTGGTTAATAATATAATCAACACAACCGGAAATGCTTTTGCCATACATTTCTTACTAAAAATCTTTAGTAATAGCTTGTCTATAACTCTGCCAATATTCATTCTTCTGACCTCATATTTTCTAGCACTGCTAAATAAAGTATGTGCCTCATGAGTTCAGTGTTTGTTTACAGTTTAAGCGACAATTTAGTGAAGACTGAAATATTCATACTGATTCACTTAAACTTTGTCAGTTTAATGATTGATTGGTTGTTTAGTTAGTTAAATGAAGGGTTTTTTGATTAATTAATTGATTGACTGACTGACTGAGTGGCTGACTAGTACTGACTTTTTCTTCTGTTTTCTTACTTATTTAGAAACCCCAGTTTTTACAGTCAAACCAAACACAATAACAACCATCATTGAACACTCGGTGCTCAATGTATCATGTACAGCGGTTGGTTCTCCACCACCTAAAGTCACGTGGTCAAATCCCGTTACCAAAGCAACCATAGTACAAGGAATCGGTAGTGCTGTACTACGTATATCAAATGTTAAAAGAAGTCAGAATGGGATTCAGTACGAGTGTCAAGCTTCTAATAATCCTAACGAAGATCCAGTTAGAGCAATGACTACTGTTGTCGTATATTGTAAGTATGAGATCGTGTGTCATAGAAAAGCATATGTAATATATACAATATGAGCGGCCGATCTGTATCCGATATACAACGGCGAGTCGAAGACGAGCCGTTGTATATCGGATACAGATCGGACGCGAATATTGTATAGAACTTATGAAAGTCCAACGTTAGTTCTTTCATATTTTACTAAAATTGTCAAGATAAATGTAAATCTGGCCGAGAAAATTCAAGTTGAAACTTATGCAAATCAGGACGAAATCTGTATGAGATTTACAACCTCCGTCACGGACGTGAATTCTTTTGTCAATTGCTCATTAATTATTCATGAATTTTATAAACTTATTTACCAAAGTAGCTAAGACTCAACTAATTTGTTTAAAATGGTTCGTGTGAAGCTTTCAGAATTTGTAATGGTTGATTAAGTTTGACATGTTTAAATCTGGTAAATCGGGTGTTTATAGGTTGTGATGGAATACTGAGGATGTAAAGCTACGGTAATACGAGCAACAAATTCGTCCAACTTGTCTCGCAACATCGCTGCAAAACAAGTTGGAAAGCGATGTTGCTCGTTTATCCACCCGCGTACCAACTTGTCTCGCGTCAAAATGGCTTGTTGCAAGTTGAAAATGTTTGTTGCAGAAAGTAGAAGATCGTTCTACTTTTTGCAACAAAACTTGTAGATATTGCTCGTAATACCACGCCAACCCAACTTGCCTCGCAGCAAAATGACGTCAAGCACGCGCGAGCAGTTTCTCTGGCGTTTGTGATTGGCTGGACGTACTCAACTTGCAACAAGCCATTTTGACGCGAGACAAGTTGGTACGCGGGTGGAAAAACGAGCAACATCGGTTTCCAACTTGTTTTGCAGCGATGTTGCGAGACAAGTTGGACGAATTTGTTGCTTGTATTACCGTAGCTTAAAGCAAACTAGGTAGTAGTAGATAGAATGGTAAGGGAGCGACGGACAGGGTGATGCTATCGTCTGGATCCAAACCCCAAACCTACAATCATTGACAAAAGTGTTTCCACGAATGTTATAAAGACATTTCAGGTCGACTGCTGAAAGTCCAGTACTAATTGATAATACCTAATTCACGCGATATTTTTCATTAATTCTTCGATAACTAAAATTGACTTTTTTTATTGATAATTAACAAAGAAAACACACACATTATTTACAATTCAAGAATGTCACAATAAATGTGAAACACGAGATGTACGTTAATATTATTTACATTTCTAATAGAAACTGATTAAATTATAAAAAAAACATTCACGACGACTTACATCTACGATACACATATTTTACGAATTAATATTTAAACTTTTCTAATTATCTATGACTACAAGAATTTTACGAAAACAAACACTAACACGCACAAGCACACACGCACTTTACCAGATTCTTCATTTCAAAGCTAATGATATTTTTTTTCCACTTGTTCAGTTTTATGTTTTGAGATAGAAGATTTGTTATTGGCCAGTACATATTCTATTCTTTCGTTGTAGTTTAGCAAATTTTGAAAGGACATGAGATTTGGTACATCATGTTTTTCTCTTGCTTTAGATAGGTGTAGTATATGAACCCCTAGAATGAGATTTCGGCTTGATTACACTCTGGTAGGATAATTTAAAATTCTAAGAGCCAGTTTCTTATTTCGAAATATAGATTTTTTCCTTCAATACATTCTACAAAAACATGATCGGTTGTTTCCGGATGTAAAGAACAAAAAAAAAAACAACAACAACAACAACAAGAGGAGTAATCCTTTATTTTGAAACGAAAAAGATGTCGATTCAGATATAAAATATTTTTTAGAATCTTATATTGAAAATACCTTGAGTATGTATCAATTGAAGTTGAATATATATTTTATTCCAATCTAGTTTGTTTTGTAAATTTAATTTCTTATAGATAACACATCTACATAAAAACATAAAGAGTCTCAGATGGAAAGAAGGCAAGAAAATATCACAAACACACATAAGCCGCAAAGCACGCCGGGAAACACGCGTGGAATTATTAAGTTGCACGGATTAAGATAAATTTTACAGTCAATCAACTAATCAGAAACGATTAAAATATGTAGATGTGGTATTATTATCATAATTTTAAATACTCACTTATTATAAGAAAAACAAATGTATTATTATGACAACATCCGTTCATTTAAATTAGTTAGTGTAAAATTTCCTATCAGCATCTCTCTCTCTCTCTCTCTCTCTCTCCCTCTCTCTCTCTCTCTCCCTCTCTCTCTCTCTCTCTCTCTCTCTCTCTCTCTCTCTCTCTCTCTCTCTCTCTCTCTCTCTCTCTCTCTCTCTCTCTCTCTCTCTCTCCCTCTCTCTCTCTCTTTCTCTCTCTCTTTTGTAGCACAGGGGCGCGTGTTACGTTTTATCACATTTTATTCTAAGGGGATAGACCGAATCGAAATATGGCGTACTCTTATTGTTCTTGACTGTCTAGCCTCGTGTTCACGTTGGAAAACAATAGAGTTTTCTCATGTATGCGAGGCTGGGCAGTCAAGAAGAATTGTTATTCAAATTGGCCGCCATATTTCGATTCGGTATAGAGGATAGTGTAATTTTAGTAGGGGATGTCATTTCCTATTGTAATTTTGCCCGCCTTGACGAATAGCTGTTATTACAGTTATATGCAAATGATTTTGAACAATGGGTTGAAGTCGAGGCTTTCGGGCGAAAACAATAGGTTTGCCCGAAAGCCTCGATTTGAATCCATTGTTTGAAATCATTTGCATATAACTGTAATAACAGCTATTGTAAAGTAAATAAATAAATAAATTACGTTGAGTTTGCAATGAAAGAGACACATGAGTAATTGTTCCTCAAGGTGTTAAAAGGTAGCTATCATTTCCCGCTCAAACCTTGTCTCGTTTCGATGCAAAGGCCCAGCTACGTATACCTTTTAAAATGACGCAGGGAACTGTGATACAAGTCAATATATATTGTTACAGCGAGGCACAACAATTCATTTGTTAGTTGGCGCAGTCTCAAGCAGCCCAGAGCAGATAATAGATTAATCATGTTTTATAAAATCGTGAATGGCCTAATTGACTTAAACATATCTAAAGAACTTATATCACTTACAAGACAATCTAGAAACAGTCAAACTAAAACCTTTAAAATTCCACTTAAAAAACTATCTCCAGTATAGTTTTCTTCCAATTGCAAGGACCATAAAACAATGGAAAAATCTGCCCACCATGTTAGTGACAGCCCCAAAACTTACCACCTTCAAGAGTGGGATCTGTCAACTGACCCATTAAGAACTAGACCGACCAGAGCATAGAAGCCTCCAAGAGAGGGATTGCTCTCATTTTTGGTAAATGTAAATGTAAATGTTGTAATTGTTTGAGCGATTTACTTATGTTTATTTATTTATTTATTTATTGGTTGCTTGAATTGGTTGGTTGCTTGACTGATTGCTTGCTTGATTGACTGATTGCTTGCTTGCTTAAATGTTTGATTGAGCTATAAGACAATGCAATTGTTGTGTCTTCGCCATAAAAGCACATAACAATTACATCAAACTTGGCAGACACACCGAAGGACAGATAAAATTAATTTATTGATTTCTTTTTTTCAGTTCCACCTGGACCACCACAAGTAACCGTTACATACATAGAAGCATCATCAGCTACTATAAGCTGGATAAAACCATTATACAATGGTAGTAGTCCAATCACTGGTTACAAGTTAATGATACACTCCAAAGTGTATGAGCTCAATGATCCGGCAGTAAATGAGTACACGGTCACTGATCTCGCAAAAGATACACAATATGTAGTCTGTCTATACGCCCGAAATGATGTTGGCTATAGTAATAATGCAAGTGTAACATTTAGAACTAAAAAGAAAGGTATGTTTTTTTATGGAAGCTTAGTTACTTTGAAGTTTGGTGCAATCGTTAGTTAATTGTACATGTATATATTCATCTATTCATTCATTCATTCATTTATTACTTTCATTTTTGGTTTGTTTGCTGAATGTTTGCCTGCCTAAGTTTTCGAGTCCAATGAATATAAGGCTTGTTGATAGCCAGGAAAATGAAGAAGTCACACAAACATCGTTATAGAAGCCCGTACAAAGTCTGCCTATCAATATTCACGGCATTTGATTCATTGTTTTAGAATAGGTGTATATAGATTATCCTAGTCTAGTCTAGTGCTAGCGGCAAGACTGCTTACAATGTTGTATCAACATATGGTAACGCATTTTATGTTGTTTTAGGTCCTCCTGCTCAACCGTTCGTCGTGAATGCGATTGTTTATCAAACCTCAGTGACGCTAACTTGGTTAAAACCTGAACAAAACGGCGGTGAAATAGCTGGATATACAATCTACAAGAAAGTGGATGGTTACTCATGGACTCAAGTTGTTTTAATATCTGGTACACCACTAACATGTACAATTAAAAACCTAGAGCTAGGCAAAACATATCGTATTATTGTTACTGCTACAAATAAGTTTGGGGAAAGCGTTAAAGATGATAGTAAAGCGAAGATTGTTTGGATTCCTGATGTAATTACCAAAGTACGTGATAGTGGCCGTACTACAGCTACTACTACTACTACTACAACTATGAAACAACCAGGTATGTCCTCACTGAGCTGACTTGGTTCTCCATGCAAATGCATATATTTCAAAAATTGTTATTGTTTGGTGTGTTGCTGTCTCCCTTGCCATAAGGCTTTTTCCTAGGATCATATGTGAGTGCATGAGGTTCTACACACATATGCACTAATCGATTAGATTACAAAATGGATATGATTATTAATAAGTGGTAATTACGATTATTAATAAACTTATATTTATACAATTTGGTATTTTTCAGTTGCCATGATAGCGGTTGTAGTGTGTGTTTGTTTACTTGTGATCTCGTTAATATTCAACATTCTGTCTGTGGTGTACGTTTACAGAGTCAAGAAAAGATCAAAGTAATTTTATTATTTGTAATGTCACGGCCGTTTATTCACGCAATTATTCATTCGTGTTTTCATTCATTCATTCATTCATTCATTTAATTTACCATTCATGCATTCAGTCATCCATTCATTCAATCATTCATTCATTCAGTTTTTTACCCAATCGATATCAGGCCGTAATTACTCAAATGATACTATTATATTAATTATCGTTTATCTCTCTTTCTAGGAGAACTACCGAGCCAACTTACGACGTAAGAATTACTGATATTATTTTTGGTGTTCAATGTTATTGACATTGACTGTATATTATTTGTTTAACAGAATGTAGAGATGGCCGCAGCAGCAGCTTCGCATGAAAACATGGACCCAGCAAGCCAGCCAAGCGCTGAATATGAACCAGTTAAACAAACCAACACCATACCATCCACAGTGAGTTCGACATACGATATACCAGGAAATCAACAGACCAGTGAGGACCATTACCAACAACTGAATATTGAGACAATGCAACACGATCCAACAGTACAGTACGAACCACTACGTACACAACACGTTACTACTGATCAACGTAACAATACGTATGAACCGTTACGTAACAGACCTACTGAGTATCAAAGCCTACAAAAGTATTCTAACGCGTAGATAATACGTCTCTTGGTTAAAATTGTTACGTGTCGTACATTTAATAATCATCTTGCGAGATTTTACACACGTTACTATAGATCAAAGTAACGGTACGTATCAACATTTACGTAACCGACCTACGGAGTATCGTAGCCTTACTTGCGCGACGGATTTATTGAATTTTCAGTGTTTCAAACTACCCTAAAGCCTTTGCGAACATATAGCGGTTTCCAATCATAAAAGCCTGCATAAAATGATAAGCGATAATAAGCGATGATCTTTTGAACGTTTTAAATTACACTGTCAACGGCTTTTGGTAAATTAATGGGACTATCCGCTAGCAAGTGAAAAATGCGGGCGCGCCTGCGTCTGCGAGCGAGTCCCGAAGGGACGAGGGGAGAGTGAAACAGTGGAATGATCAGCCAATCACGAATCGAGATGTTTTTGGGGGTGTGTCTCCTCCTGATGCCTTGACCTTGATCTCTTTTGTTGATCTCTTCTCTTAATTCTTCTGATAACCAAAATGATTAAATGTCGAGTTGTTATAGTCATATTGTAAGCTCAAATTCTTTTAAATAACACGAACTTCAAGCAGTAGTACTCCAAAAATCGAACGAAAATTTTGTGTTTAGTTTAATAATTCTGATATCATGCGAGAAAATATAACTGTGAGTAATAGTTTAAGTCTTCATGAAATGGAGTATAGCACGTGAGATGTAAACAAAGATTTTCCCTGCAGCCACGGACGAAATTCAGCTTAATAATAATAATAATAATAATACTTTATTTCTTAAAAAATGCATTTAAAACTCTCAATGCTTTTTACATGATAAAAATATATATATATAGGAAATGAAAAACAATGAAAAAATTATTAGCTTAACAACTTTACAAGGATACTGATCAAGATCTTTTTTGCCATGTGACCTTCTCTTCTTCTTTACACATGATTGTAAGGAACTTAGAAGTCACCCACAATCAATCAGTTGTAATCCCGGGTTTAATATATTCAAATTTGAAAATCGTTGAATATTCAAATATGCAAATAAGTTAAGTTACGCTTTTATACGTAAACTTTGTTTAGTCATTGTGAAAATGCGTCTTTCCTTGCGTAAAATACATTGAAATTTCCTATCTAGTTTTAGGATTTCGGTTATTCTCAATTTCCAAAATGTCCCCAGCAATGGCTATGTTCCTTGCAACTTGCTACGAGCATCATACCACAGAATTTCAACGGTTTCATTCCCCCTCGACCCTTCGGGGCTCGCGGGGACTTACTATTCTCGGGCGACACTCGTACATTGGCGATGATATTTGCGCCCGCATATCTACTGGTCAGTCAATTGACGAAAATATTAAGAAGATCGAATACAAACAACAGTCTGCCGTGCTCCCTTGGACAATGATAAGTAATGTTTCAAGTACCGACAATGAGGACTGGACGGGATTTCAAGTCCACGCAATTAGTACAAATTGCAAGGACTTGAAATCCGCCCAGTCCGAATTGGTGGACTTGGAACGACTTCAAATCCTCATCAATTATTCGGGAGGAATCTTTGAATAAAAATGAACAATTTTATATGGTAAAAAAGAACTTTAAAAGCGGTCAAAGAGAGATTTGAATGTAGCAAATAAAAGTCATCCTAAAATATATCAATAATCTGTTTATAATTTAATGTTCATTGTCAATGAATTCCCACAGGGAAATATTAAAAAAATGCTTTTCAAATCTATTCAGAGGGATGCTAACGAACTTGAATTCTAATGACTTGATGAGATTAAATTAAAAGTGTTTTTGTTTCCAACTTTGCATCGAATGACTCAGTGGTATAATGGTTTAAAACTGGGATACAGCAATGCAGAAGCTCTCGGTTCGAATCTTGGCATTATTATTCAAAGCCTTTTTTTCGACAAAAATCGCCAAGTAAAATTGTTTCTAAGTCTGATGATGTTTACTAGTATAGGTAATATCTGTGCAAGGAATTATTCGTAGTAATTGAAACAAAATTCCAGTTACTGGAAAAAATTGTTCCAGTAACTGGAAATTTGTTTCAGTTACTGCTAGGAGGACTAGACCAGGTATCCAGTGTCCTCAAGGGATTACAATCAGACCATTTCATTGGATGAATACCTCGTGAATAATTGATGAGTATTTGAATGACATTGAATGTACATGTATATATTTAGTGTTCAGCTTTTAGATATATGACTAAGAATAGAATAGAATAAAGAAGAAATTAGTACTAAAACAAGTTATTTTTTTGTTTATATACTATATATTATTTGTTTTCAGCGCTGAGCAGATTTAAATTTTTAACTGTATAATGAGTGAACACGTAATAAAAATAATTAAATCTATGTTCACAATTAATGCTAGTGTCGAGTATTTATCGCAAACTTATGTGGTGTCACGTGACACTTGTTGTTAACGTCTTTTGGTGGACAATGTAAATAGCATTGACTGTATATATTTAATGTTCAGCTTATAGATATATCTTAAACAACATTTCAAGTACCTCAAGTATTCACAATTTAGATCGATTAAAATACATAATTCGTCTTCGTTTTAGAATGAGCTTCAGCGTTGAACAACATTGATGAAATATAAAAATAGCTAAATACACGTTTGAAATTTAGCCAATGAGATATCACGAGGCTAGACAGCCGACATATATCAATTTTTGTTATTTGTAATTGCTATTTTTCCATTATGGTTTCTTAATAATGGTAATTGGACTGAGTGGAGTCCAATTGGGTCTGTTACCAAGCTCATCACTTGTGATCTTTTACAGTAAATGTATGGAGTCGCGAGATATTCTTTCGCTGTGCCTCAAATATACAATAATTAAAATTTTTTTTACGTAGATAGTTGTGTATAATTGTTTTCTAGTCTGTGACCGAGTTTTAGCTCAATTAGAGCGATTTTGACGAAAATACCCCAGAAAGACAAAGAAGAAGTCTTTATTATTGTATATTTGAGGCACAGCGAAAGAATATCTCGCGACTCCATACATTTACTGTAAAAGATCACAAGTGATGAACTTGGGCTCCCTGTGTTATCATACGAGTGATTACAGAATCGGACGACCGTGTTAATCACGAGTATGATTACAGACAGAATTGGACGACACGAAGTTCAATTACCAATTAATCATAAAAACTATTACAATTTCAGAGAAACATTTTTGTGGAAAATTGAAAAAAAATCCTCCATTTTTGAGAATAATATACTGCTGCTATAGTGATTTGTATCAATTCAGCGATTGGTGGATTAATCTGAAAGCAGTAAAATCATTGGCTCATAAAACTGTCCGATTACAAGTGTTCGATTACAGCCAAGTGTCCAATTACAAACACAAAAGATTGATTAGTGGTCTGTCAACCAATCAGGTTTGATAAAATAATTGTACTATATATAGTTATGATTAGTCTGTGACCGAGTTTTAGCTCACTTAGAGCGATTTTGACGAAAATACCCCAGAAAGACAAAGAAGAAGTCTTTATTAGTATATTTGAGGCACAGCGAAAGAATATCTCGCGACTCCATACATTTACTGTAAAAGATCACAAGTGATGAACTTGGGCTCCCTGTGTTATCATACGAGTGATTACAGAATCGGACGACCGTGTTAATCACGAGTATGATTACAGACAGAATTGGACGACACGAAGTTCAATTACCAATTAATCATAAAAACTATTACAATTTCAGAGAAACATTTTTGTGGAAAATTGAAAAAAAATCCTCCATTTTTGAGAATAATATACTGCTGCTATAGTGATTTGTATCAATTCAGCGATTGGTGGATTAATCTGAAAGCAGTAAAATCATTGGCTCATAAAACTGTCCGATTACAAGTGTTCGATTACAGCCAAGTGTCCAATTACAAACACAAAAGATTGATTAGTGGTCTGTCAACCAATCAGGTTTGATAAAATAATTGTACTATATATAGTTATGATTAATGACAATTATCCGATATGCTTTCCTATTTCATTGTGTGAAGCTAGCGGTGATTGCTTTTTTTGCAGTAAAATATTCTATTAACTTTAAGGCAATATAAAAGAATAGACTAGAATAAAGAAGAAATTAGTACTAAAACAAGTGACACGTGATTTTTTGTTAATTTGCTTTCAGCGCTGAGCAGATTTCAATTTTTTCAACTGTATAATGAGCAACAGTGAACATGGAATAAGAATTATGAAATATATGTTAAAAATTAATGCTAGTATCAACTGGTCTAGAGCAAACTTATGTGGTGCCACGGGGTGTTTAGTGTGGATTTAGCATACTTGGTTCTTAATTAATTAGGTTCTTAATTTTTGTTCAAAACAATAATGTACATTCATTGGTGTGGCTATCTTGACTTACAGAGTTAAAGGTCGTAATCCCTCCCTGATACATGTGCCTCAAAATAATACTAAGAGTAGTGACTTAAGTTATAAACATAGAATTAACTGTAACATAACAGGATAACTGTAACGGGTCACGCAATGTGTACGTATGTGAGATATCTGTCAGAGAGTTGCCGTGCCTAGATACTTATCTTACTTACGTACACCATTGCGTTATCAATAGTTACGTAAAATAGGAATTTAACTCACGTAAGATTTACGTAAATGATTCCGCAATAAATCATGTAATCAGTTCTAGAAATAGCTAAATACTAGTATAAATATAGGTCTAATATTCTTGTAAATCAGTTCGCTCTGAGATCACTCTGAGTTAGTCCAATATTAAAAGTCTTTCAGTTGAGTTTGTGCTCTTCATATTAATAGTTGCGGTTACACTGGATCCTAACCCACAGGTCCCCAAGGGGAAATGACTTGAGTTGGGTTTCGATCAGGCTTGATTGACCGCGGGCTTGCGGTCACACGCTGATAATAAGGTAAGCATCGAGTATCGTATATCAAAGTATCGAATTTAGAAGAATTTGTTTAAGAAATATATATGTAATTCTTAAGTGCTTATGTAGAAGTGTTTGCGTATGTTGTGAGTGGTGTAAGTCCCGGTTTAGTTCGTTTAGCGAAGCGCGGTAACATGCCATTATCGATGCAAAAGAACGATCAAGAACGATAAAGGTCATATCACAGCATGTGGTTTCCTGTGTTTGGAAACTATCTGGCTTTTGATTGGTAGGAACGCTCTGGGTTTCTGATAGACCCTACTACTTGATTCAGGAACTGTCATGGGTTATTCTTTTGTTCTTTTTGATGTATCCATGGAGATACCCGATGGGTAATTTCACCTCGGGATTAGCGGTTACACATAGAATACCCGTTCCCCGTGGTTTCGAGCGATTTACCCACGGGTAAAATGCCTAGTGTAACCGCAACTATTGTTCGAACCCGAAATATCGTTCCGTTACATAAGAACTTATTTAGATTTTAGTGGTTCTTATGTGAATGTGAAGGGTACTTAACTGGGAAATTTTAGCTTAACAGGTTCATAAATGGTGGGTTTTTATACGCGGGTTTTTACTGTATAAAAAAATGAATACTGTCACGTTTAAAATTCAGCCAATGAGATTTCACGATCTTATAAGGTTAGACGACCTACATATATACCTATATACCTACCGACCTACATACAGTGTCTAACTCGAAAACTAAGTGTTAATTTAGACACTGACATTCCAAAAATTTACTAATAACAAAAATATGAGAAAAGAAAAATGTAATTAAACAATTAATTTGTAATTAGAACATAAGTATTTAAAAATGTAAAAGAATGTAAATAAAAAGTATTGTATTGTATTGTATTGTATTGTATTGTATATGTAGACACAACATATCAATTCTGAATGATTTCAACGACGTTCTGTTATCGTAACATGTCGGTTTTCTGTTCGTGTTGTTTGCTGTGGATAACATTGTTCTTTCAGGATGCAGGTAAGCAAAGTATTCACAGGAATCTAAGTATAGAGCTTGTCGATTCAGTTTACTTTGTCCTGGCATAAAACCAAGAAATTACTCCATCCTAATGTACATGTATATTGAATTTACGCTGTCGTTGAAAAAGCCTAAAGTCTTTTCTTACCGACTAAAACTGAGATACTTAATTAATACTTTCCGATTTCTGTACATGTGTTATAAATAGAGTTATAATATAAATATATTCAGTTATAAAACCTTTGATATGTGCTTGAACACTAACAGATGAACCAAGGATTTTGTAGTTGGTCAAATTGAATAATTTTAGTTCTTCTTTTAGAGTTAATTTTCATTACAAACTGGCTTTAGAACACACTGGATGCCGTAAATATATAACTATACCCTCGCTACATATCAGTTATTAATTAGTACCGAGAACGTTTAATAACTCTTCATTGAGTGAAACAATGCTTCGATAGCCATATGCATATCTAAGTTGTCATGGACACTACTGTTTGTTCTATTTGTACATGCATCGGAAGATATGATTGACCTTTGAGTTGCAATAATTAATACAAATGACGATTTGCATATTCAGAAATATTGTGTGTGTATGTGTTTTTTGTTGTTGTTGTGGATGTTGTTGTGGTTGTTGTTGCTATAATGATTTATTTGCAGTTCTTTTGGTTTAATTCAATAGCTTTTGAAAGACCTGCTTGGTTTACCCAAGTTCCTCCCAATACATTGTATGTAATGCAGGGACAAACCGCCAGGCTTAAGTGGGTTTACTTTGTTTATAGCAGAGAACATTATTTTGTTAAACTTTCACCAAAATGGTTTTATGCTAACAACAATGTAACATACACTGTTGGTCTTGATAATGGATATGATGGATGGAAATTTCACATTGATAGCAACACTTGTCCACCACGGCTGTTTAAACCTACAGTACGAGTGAGTCGTGAGAATCAAGCTACGTTAGTTATCAAGAATGTGTCCATGGCTGATAGTGGGATCTACGGATGTAAATTGGCGGTAATGGTAACTTTTTACGATCAAACCCATACAACAGAACTTATCGTAACAGGTTGGTGGAATAATTCATTTATATAGAAATGACTTACATATTTATATTGATTGATTAACTTAGTTGACTGTTATAACGGTTTTATTTGGTTATTCTTTTGTTTAACGATTGATTGGTTGTTTAGTTGTTAAAGGGTTGATTGATTAATTGATTGTTTTATTGAATGGAGTGAATGCTCAATCTCGAGGGTTGAACAAGTGTAAAATGTCGAGGGTGGAGTGTAAAATATCGAGGGTAAAAAGTTGAGGGTAATAATGTTTTATTTTTTATTTTTACGATTTTGATCATGCTAGTGAACATAGATGTGAGTATAAACTAGTGGATTGTATTTTGTGTAACTACTATGTCACAAACAAACACAACGTTCCCAAGGACACACTTTTATATAAAGCAAAGTCACAGATTGGAATAACTTTATCACAAATATATTCTCCAATAATTTCTGGAATGTTTGAATTCTTTCCAATTTAAGAAATACAAGTTTACCATTCTCATACCCAGAGAGCAATTCGTTCGTTCATCTCTCCCTTCATTAGCTTATGATGTAGAAGGACTCAATTAGTTTTAATTTTTGAAATAAATGATTATAAAAAATAATATCAATTTATTTTGTAGTGGATATTGTGAACTTTTATACTTTTGCTCTTGTTTAATATAATCTGTTCTTTTATTCCAGCTAGATAGAAAGGTGATTATTGTATTCCAAACTATAATTATAACAACTTGGATGAATATGTTCAGCTGATTACTTTTGTTGGTTCATATATTGTAAATGTGTATACTAGTAGTTTCCTTTTTTGGTACAAATCTTTATATATATACTGTTTTTTTATATATACTGATCAATAGACTGCAAGCAGTATATCCATGAAATACAAATTACTAAATACTAATATAAATAAATACTTCCGGAAGTTCCATAAAATGTTCAAATATTTCACAGTCAAAATATTTTTTTAGGTAAGCAGAGTGAATGTACATGAAATGGAGCTCTGCATCATTCAAATAAAATAATAGGAGGAAATAAAGGAATACAGTAAAAGTCTATCATATGTCTCATTTCATCACATTCGATCACGCAGATCTTTTTAATTAGCAGTAAAGTTGAAATATTTTCTGTGTCGAAAAAGGAACCATTAATTGTATGCACTTGATAAATTATATCAAAAAGGGTAAAATATTGCATCATGTTCCATAACAACTTCTTTTTACAATACAGTTTCACTGTTGGGTTTTAATTTAAATTGGACATTTGAAATCCTCATTGCACTCTAGCTTGATACAACCACAATAGAATAGAACGTGATGTATTGTATACAATATGAGTGGCCGATCTGTATGCGATATACAGATCGGACACGAATATTGTATAGTACTTATGAAACTCCAACATTAGTTCTTTAATATTTTACTAAAATTGTCAAGATAAAAATAAATCTGGCCGAGAAAATTCAAGTTAAAACTTATGCAAATCATCTGTATCGGATATACAACCTCCGTCACGGACGTGAATTCTTTTGTCAATTGCTCATTAATTATTCATGAATTTTATAAAATATTTTGTATAATTTTAGTAGTACCAAACCAATGGTAAGGTAAGGAGTTCACATTTCAAATAACAATACCACAGGTGTTTCTTTTCTACTCTTTCGGCTAAACTACCTACTGATCACGGTCTAAGTCTGTAAAATTCGAAACTAGAAATTTTGATTATAATAATAATCATAATAATATCAATAAAGCACTTTATTTCAATAGGGTAACTAGAATTATTAGTATATATTAGTAATTTTCATTTACGCTCTAAATGATAATAATTAAATACCATACATAGAAAACAATTAAAAATATATATATTAATCAGTGAAAACATCTACCCATAAAATAAAGGACTGCATGGCTGGCATAGTCTGAACCGAACTCAGACTGCTAGCTAGAACAGCAAAAAGCTACTATGAACGTAAATAAAAGTGATGAAAACACTATACCTGTGATAATCTGTATATAACTAAGATCAACTGCCCCTAGCTATTGATCACCTCTTCATAAGAGCCAGATAAAGGGCACGAGTAACCTGGATCCCTGGATCCCTGGATCCAAGGTTCTAGTTAATATCAATGACCATTTGCATATGCAGATATATTCTGTGTGTTTTTTTCTTCTTCTTTTGCTATTTTGCTTTAGCTGTTGTTGTTTTTTTTTTATATGCAGCCGCTCGGTTTACCCAAGTTCCTCCCAGTACACTGTACGTAGTAAAGGGACAAACAGCCAGGCTTGTGTGGTCATACTATGTTGATAACAGAGAAAACGAGTTTGCTAAACTTTCACCACGTTGGTTTTTCAAAGAAATCTCCGATAACAAAACTATTGGTTATGACAATGGACATATTGGATGGAAATTTCAAATTTCTAACAACACTTGTCCGCCTCGGTTGATTAGTCCAACCATTCGAGTGAGTCGAGAGAATCAATCTACGTTAGTTATCAAGGATGTTATAATGGAAGATAGTGGGATCTATGGATGTACTTTGGCGCTAATTAAGCATTTGACGTATACAACCAATACAACGGAACTAGTCGTTACAGGTTGGTAGTACAATTCATTTATATAGGCATGACTGAATTATTTATACTGATTGACTAACTGAATTATTTATGGATTGACCGTTTCATTTGCCATTATTTTGTGATTCAATAATTGATTGGTTGTTTGGTACATGCATATACTTCTATCTCCTCGTTATTTAGAAACAACTTACAATTTTTAAAATGTTTGAATTTTTTTATGATTCATTCATTGATTGATTTACTGACGGACTGATTGACTGACTGACTGACTCATGACTGACTGATTGATTGATTGATTGATTGCTTGATTGCTTGATTGCTTGATTGCTTGATTGCTTGATTACTTGATTCATGATTAATTGCTTGATTGAATGATTGATTGATTGATTGATTGATTGAATGAATGATTGAATGATTGAATAATAGAATGACTGAATGAAATATTGAATGATATGATTGAATGATTGAATGATTGAATGATTGAATTATTGAATTATTGATTTAATGAATGAATGAATGAATGAATGAATGATTGATTGATTGATTGATTGATTTAATGAATGAATGAATGATTGAATGAATGATTGATTGATTGACTTATCACAACGTTTCCCCTTTTTTATTCTTTGTTGTCACATAATAGAAACCCCAAAGTTTACAATCAAACCAAATATGATAACAACCATCATTGAACACTTGGACCTGGATGTATCCTGTACAGCGGTTGGTCCTCCATCACCTATAGTCACGTGGTTAAACCCTGGTACCATGGAAACCATAGAACACGGAAAAGGTAGTGCTTTACTACGTATGTCAAATGTTAACAGAAGTCAGAATGGGACTAAATACGAGTGTCAAGCTTTTAATAACCCTAATGAACGTCCAGTTAGTGCAAGGACCACAGTAATCGTATATTGTAAGTATATGGGATCTGATTTGGAGGAGGGAGGGAGGGGTCAAATTGTATCTTGCCTTTTTGTTTAAATTTAGATCTCCCAGAATTCACCAGAGCACCACATAATACAACAGTCAACCAAGGCCATGACATCATCCTTCATTGCCAAGCAACGGCCAACCCACCAATTAGTAGCATTTCCTGGCAAAGAGAAAACAATGTAGCAATTAAACCTGGATTTAATCAGTTAAGAAATGGTACACTGATCGTACCTAATGCTGACAGGTCAGATGTTGGAAAGTACATTTGTATAGCAAGGAATGCCTTTAACTCAAACGTGTACACTGCAACCAGCCATGCTTATGTTAACGTTAATGTGAAATGTAAGTATTCCCTATCTTATGTAAAACCTCTTGGCAATGCCAAAGAGTGGTTTACATCGCTTTTATATATACATATTAATATAGCATAATATAGCATATATCGCGCTCTGATTGACTGAGAACCTATGGTCTATTGTCCCATTGGCTGCACCCTTGCGCACTCTGTATTACTCGTGCGTTTCTATTTTTCCAAATTTTCTTTCTTCTGACCACCATGCCACTCATATGTTTTTTAATCGTTCTTTATGTTTTTCCCCCCTTGATGCCATGTGCTCACGACTTTGTGTAGTCTACTTGGTATGTAATCACACATGGCATTTAACACAAGTTATTGTTGTATTCTGTGCAATATCGTTATCAATGCCAAATGATAACACTGACTAATATCTAACCTCAACATCCGATTGCTCAGTTTTATACAATTTTACTAAAGATCGTAAAACGCATTCATCAGTCTTGAACGATACCTGTTCAATGCCTGGGAATGTACATACAGCTCTTGGGATTGCACAGGCAATACCATCCTAAATGATATTGTACACGGTATTGATCAGTCTTGTACAATACCTGTACAATCCACCGTTGGTATTGATCAGTCAATACAATCCTACCTGGTATTGTACAAAGTATTGATTAGTCATACTACAATACTGTACAATACCACCCCTGGAATTATTATTATTTTATTTTATTTTATTAGCTTTTTCCTTCATATGAAGGTAGGGACACCACAACAGCTTACGCCAATTACTGTGGGCCCTGTAGTATGCTGAGACGTGACTGTTGCGCCGGGAGACAATCCCCTGCATTACACAGTCAATACAATCCTACATGGTATTATACATGGTATTGATAAGTCTTGTACAATACCTGTACAATCCGCCGTGGTATTGCACAGTCAATACAATCCTACTTGGTATTGTACATGGTATTGATTAGTCATATACAATACTGTACAATACCACCCCTGGAATTACACAGTCAATACAATCCTACATGGTATTATACATGGTATTGACCAGTCTTCAATAATACCTGTACAATACCACCCTTGGGAATGTACTTCAATAATACCTGTACAATACCACCCTTGGGAATGTACTGTCGGTCAGTCGGTCAGTCGGTCAGTCGGTCAGTCGGTCAGTCGGTCAGTCGGTCAGTCGGTCAGTCGGTCAGTCGGTCAGTCGGTCAGTCGGTCAGTCGGTCAGTCGGTCAGTCGGTCAGTCGGTCAGTCGGTCAGTCGGTCAGTCGGTCAGTCGGTCAGTCGGTCAGTCGGTCAGTCGGTCAGTCGGTCAGTCGGTCAGTCGGTCAGTCGGTCAGTCGGTCAGTCGGTCAGTCGGTCAGTCGGTCAGTCGGTCAGTCGGTCAGTCGGTCAGTCGGTCAGTCGGTCAGTCGGTCAGTCGGTCAGTCGGTCAGTCGGTCAGTCGGTCAGTCGGTCAGTCGGTCAGTCGGTCAGTCGGTCAGTCGGTCAGTCGGTCAGTCGGTCAGTCGGTCAGTCGGTCAGTCGGTCAGTCGGTCAGTCGGTCAGTCGGTCAGTCGGTCAGTCGGTCAGTCGGTCAGTCGGTCAGTCGGTCAGTCGGTCAGTCGGTCAGTCGGTCAGTCGGTCAGTCGGTCAGTCGGTCAGTCGGTCAGTCGGTCAGTCGGTCAGTCGGTCAGTCGGTCAGTCGGTCAGTCGGTCAGTCGGTCAGTCGGTCAGTCGGTCAGTCGGTCAGTCGGTCAGTCGGTCAGTCGGTCAGTCGGTCAGTCGGTCAGTCGGTCAGTCGGTCAGTCGGTCAGTCGGTCAGTCGGTCAGTCGGTCAGTCGGTCAGTCGGTCAGTCGGTCAGTCGGTCAGTCGGTCAGTCGGTCAGTCGGTCAGTCGGTCAGTCGGTCAGTCGGTCAGTCGGTCAGTCGGTCAGTCGGTCAGTCGGTCAGTCGGTCAGTCGGTCAGTCGGTCAGTCGGTCAGTCGGTCAGTCGGTCAGTCGGTCAGTCGGTCAGTCGGTCAGTCGGTCAGTCGGTCAGTCGGTCAGTCGGTCAGTCGGTCAGTCGGTCAGTCGGTCAGTCGGTCAGTCGGTCAGTCGGTCAGTCGGTCAGTCTACAAGTCGTACACGACAATCGTGCCGTCTAAATCGGCCTTAAATATACTGGATGGGGAGGGTCATGAGTTTAGTTTTGGAATCGCTGGGGAGGGTGAAACGTTTTTTTTGGAAAAATTACTCTAAATTCTCCAGCCCTCCCCACCCCGGTAATAAACGTACTTTCCCTTATGACTAATTGTTGCTACTATTCACCCAGAATAAATAATAAAACAAAGGGTAATGCGGTTTCTTGTGTATTACTCTTTTGTCTCAAGATGTTCTGGTTGAGCGATAGTGACAAAATAGTCACTATTTGTTAGTGCTTTCTTAGATTGCATTTTATGGTTTAACTGCATTTGCTCTATACCTTACGATTATTATACAATTAAAATATAAAATATACAATTAAATATAATGCATTCCGTTTTAGAATAACCTTCAGCGTTGAATAACAGAAATAGAAAAACTGAAACAAAAACATTTGAAATTCAGCCAATGAGATGTATCACGATATTATGAGCTTAGACGTTATAACACAACACGACAATCTGGTATGTTTTCAATGATATTCTATCATCACAACATGTCGTTTTTCTGTTCGTGTTGTTTGCTGTGGATAACATTGTTCTTTCAGGACACAGGTAAGCCTATTCCTTCATGATCAGACCAAAAGATACTTCTTCAATCCATATGTACATGTATATAGCTAATTCAATTCATGTTGTTGTTGAAAAAGCCTAAAGCCTTTAATTCCTTCAGACCAAAAGCGACTTCTTCAGCTTTAAAACCAAGAAATTGCACCATCCTAATCGGTACATGTATATAGCTAATTCAATTAACGTTGTTGTTGAAAAAGGCTAAAGCCTATTCCTTCAGAAAAAAAGCCACTTCTTCATCAGCTTTACAGCAGTTCTCAGTCACACGTGCACCGCTGGCATAAAAAGCATCGCTATAAAACGTGAAGTTGGTGGACGTCAATCAAACTGTGTTTACAAGACGCATGGTGTTTTTACTTCAGTCGGGTTGCAAAACATGTCTGAATTCCTACAACAACCTCTTCGTCGGATTCAGACATGTTTCACAGCCCGACTGAAGTAAAAACACCATGCGTCTTGTAAACACAGTTTGATTGACGTCCACCAACTTCACGTTTTTTAGCGGTGCTTTTTATGCGAGCGGTGCACGTGTGGCTGAGAACCGCTGTAAAACCAAGAAGTTGCACTATCCTAATTATGTACCATATCCTTATACCTTGATTCTGAATACAAATATTATAACACATATTCTGCTTTAATCCTCTTATTTAATATTTGCTAACAAAAGTAATAAATAAGTTTTTTTTTGTTTTGTTAAATTGCAATTGATTCGTTTAATTCATACTACGCGTTTTATTTCTACTCTTTCCTTAATTTACCTACAATATGGGCTAAGACTAAGAAATTAAGAACTAAACAAAATACTCTATCACTTCTTGTAGATTTTTGAACACTCATTTTATTTTAGAACAGCAACTTCGATTGCCAAAATGCTACATGCTATTTTGGTTTTCTCGTGAATAAGCAGCAGTTATTTTACCGAGTTGGTTATTATTTAAATCGACCTTTCTTTTTCTTCTATTATATCAACATGGATGATATTCGCGAAATTACACGCCATGTTAAAAGTGTGAACAAGAATAATGATATGTATTTATGACCGATTGCAAACTATGATTGAAATACCGAAACATTTTAACAGTTGTAGCATTGTTTTCATTTTATATATTTAGTTTCGCTTCTTTAATTGTGTCCGTTTAGTTTTCCGATTTTATTTGTTGGTCTGTCTCTGTGTTAGCATTTGTGTCTGTATGCCTGCTCTATTTCCTGTTGTCTTTCAGCCTGTCTTTGTATCTTTCTTTCTTTTTTTTCTTTCGTTCTTTCCGTCTTTTTTACTTTCTAATTTCTGCTTCTCTGTTTGTTTCTTTTACTAACGCAATCCCTAATCAGTTAATTTAGAAATTCAAGAAGAGTTTTTCGTCCAATTTTAGGTGCATTACCTGATTTTCTTGGCGTTCCAACAAACCCACAGTATGTATCAAAAGGAGAAACCGTCAAGTTTAAGTGGACTTACTCAGTTGATAATAGAGATACGGAGTTCGAATCCTTTTCACCTCTATGGTTCTTCAATTCACAAAGTGTATTAATTGGTGGTGATAATGGATGGGAATTTCTAATTTCTAACACTTGTCCACTTCGGCTGCTGAGAAGAGCGGGTCGAGAGGGTCAAGCTACGTTAGTTATCAAAGATGTTATTACAGCAGATAGTGGGATCTATGGATGTACCTTGGCGTTAAAGAATGGAAACGATAGAACCAATACAACAGAACTAATCGTTACAGGTTGGTGTAACAACTCATTTACATAGCAACGACTGACATACTCATACTGATTGACGAACTAGATGAGTTATGGATTGACTGTTTTATATATCTATTCCTTGGTCGAATAATTTGTTAGATTGTTTGGCTGACTGACTGACTGACTATACTGTTCCTGATTGGTTTATTTGTTATTCTTTGACTGAATGATTGATTATTGGATGTTTAATTAATATATTCAAATTGACTGATTGACTTATTGGTTGATTGATTGATTGATTGATAAACTGATTGCCTGATTTATTGACCGATTTATTGATTTATTGATTGACTGACTGACTGATCGATTGATTGATTGATTGATTGATTGATTGACTAATTGATTGATTGATTAATTAATTGACTGATTGATTGACTGATTGATTGATTGACTGACTGATTGATTGATTGATATATTGACTGGTTGACTGATTGATTAATGTAATTGATTGATAGATTAACTGGTTGGTTGATTGACCTATTATAACGTTACCTTATTTTTCTCCTTCATTGTCACATAATTAGAAACTCCAAGGTTTACATTCAAACCAAAAACGATAACAACCGTCACTGAACACGAAGACCTGAGTATATCCTGTACAGCGGTTGGTCCTCCATCACCTAATGTCACGTGGAGCACCCGAATTACCAATGTACCAATATCACAAGGAATTGGTACTGCTGTACTACGTATATCAAAAGTTAACAGAAGTCAGAATGGGAAAACGTACTTGTGTTTAGCTACTAATAATCCAAACGAAAATCCAATTATTACAAGGACTACTGTTGTCGTTCGTTGTAAGTACGAGATTGATTCAATCAGTGTCTCCTTGTTTTTCTCAAAAAAAAAAAACATGTCCTACTTCACGTAACTAATATAGGACTCAACTAGTTTGTTGATGCATGGTTCGTGTGAAGCTTTCAAAGTTTGAAATGGCTGATGAACATTCAAACGTTTATATATAGGGTACCTATACAATCATTGACAAAAGAGTGTTGGCATGAATGCGATAAAGCAATTTAGCACGCTGAAATTCTACTATACGTAAAATAAATAGAGGAGTCTCGATAAAATACTAAAATCGTGCCAACTACGTTTGACAATGATTGTAGCTAAGCTTTGGTTAATTTATTTTTTATACTCTTTCATTAGACCTAGGTTTACTATTCATCTTGAATCCAAATGCACTATAGAGAATGTATAGATCGCTTTTTTGTGCTGTTTTTGTTAATTTAGATCCCCCAGAATTCACCAGAGCACCGCATGATATAATAGCCAACCAAGGCCATGACATCATCCTTCATTGCCAAGCAACGGCCAACCCACCAAGTAGCGTTTCCTGGCAAAGAGAAAACAATGCAGCAATTAAATCTGGATTTACTCTGTTAAGAAATGGTACATTGATCATACCTAATGCAAATAGGTCGGATGCTGGAAAGTATATATGTACAGCAAAGAATGTCTTTAATTTGAAAATACACACAGCAACAAGCGATGCTTATGTTAGTGTAAAATGTAAGTATTATGAGGACTGAACAATATATCAACGTTCGTTTCGCTTCGCTAGGTTGGATGGTTGGTTGGTTGGATGGTTGGTTGGTTGGTTGGTTGGATGGTTGGTTGGTTAGTTGGTTGGTTGGTTGGTTGGTTGGTTGGTTGAATGGTTGGTTGTTTTGTTGGTTTGTTGGTTTGTTGGTTTGTTGGTTTGTTGGTTTGTTGGTTGGTTGGTTGGTTGGATGGTTGGTTGGTTGGTTGGTTGGTTGGTTGGTTGGTTGGTTGGTTGGTTGGTTGGTTGGTTGAATGGTTGGTTGTTTTGTTGGTTTGTTGGTTTGTTGGTTTGTTGGTTTGTTGGTTTGTTGGTTGGTTGGTTGGTTGGTTGGTTGGATGGTTGGTTGGTTGGTTGGTTGGTTGAATGGTTGGTTGGTTGGTTGGTTGGTTGGTTGGTTGGTTGGTTGGTTGGTTGGTTAGTTGGTTGGTTGGTTGGTTGGTTGGTTGGTTGGTTGGTTGGTTGAATGGTTGGTTGGTTGGTTGGTTGGTTGGTTGGTTGGTTGGTTGGTTGGTTGGTTGGTTGGTTGGTTGGTTGGTTGGTTGGTTGGTTGGTTGGTTGGTTGGTTGGTTGGTTGTTTAGTTGGTTTGGAAACAAATATTTTAGTTGAATGATAAAAGTGATGTATTTTTGTTCCAGTTCCACCTGGACCACCACAAGTTACAGCTACAACCATAAAATCAACATCAGCTACTATAAGCTGGATAAAACCATTATACAGTGGAAATACTCCAATTACTGGTTACAAGCTAAGTATAGACTCTGGTCTTACAATAAATACACAATATATAGTCCGTTTTTACGCCCAAAATGATGCTGGCTATGGTAAAGCTGCAAGTGTTGAATTTATAACGAGAAATGAAGGTATGTTTTATATGAATTTTTAGTTTGTAATCGTTAATAAGTAACTTCCCAAGTTATAGCGAATGAAAGTCATTTGCGTCATTGATTACCAAATCCACTTTTCAAAGTGAGTAGCCATAATAGTCACCTTCATAGTTCTCTGCGCAATCTTTAAAGGTAGACGTACCTTTGCATCGAAGAGAGACAAACGTTGATATTGCAATGATAAAGAAACGTGCATAAATGTCCCGCGAGGTGTTTAAAAGTATCTATCTAGCTCAACGTACCTCTCGCTTCAATGCAAAGTCACGGCTCCCTTTCAAGAATGGGTGGGAATTGTAAGGGGGACTATTTGCTTTATTGTAACAATTTATAGAAACGTATTTTGGGTTGCTTTAGGCCCTCCTGGTCAACCAATCGTAGTGGTAGAGTTTATTAACCAAACATCAGTGACGCTAACTTGGTCAAAGCCTGAAGAACACGGCGGTGCAATAACTGAGTATACAATCTACAAGAAAGTGTACTATGACTCATGGACTCAAGTTGGTAAAATATATAGTACACCACTAACATATACAGTCGAAAACCTACAACCAGGCAAAACATATCGTATCATTGTCACTGCTACAAATAAGTTTGGGGAAAGCGTTAAAGATGATAGTAAAGCGAATATTGTTGTGATTCCTGATGTAACTACCAAAGTACCTGATAGTGGCCGTACTACAGCTAGTACTGCAAAACAACCAGGTACGTCCTCACTGAGCTGTATGGATTCTTCACATGCACAAAATGCACTTATCGATTAGATTAAGTGGTAATTACGATTTATAATAACTTATAATAATACAATTTGGTGTTTTTCAGTTGCCATGATAGCGGCTGGAGTGTACATGTGTGTTTGTTTACTTGTGATCTCGTTAATATTCAACATTCTGTCCGTGGTGTACTTTTACAGAATCAAGAAAAGATCAAAGTAATTTTTTTTATTGACAATTTATTCATCCATTTATTCATTCGTGTTTTCATTCATTCATTTAATTAACCATCCAGCAAAAATATGCCCAAAGTTGTTTTGGTTAGAGAATGTAATATTTATGGATCGTTTGAAAAGCTATGCATTTTGTAGAAATTTTGAACTCCTCAAGTTTGGTGTCATTTTAAATTTGGCCGGTTTTGAGTCCTATTTTGTGATTTTTTAAATACTTTTTGGTTGTATTGTACGTTCTTTCCTTTTCAAACTTCACTTAGCTTTGCTTTCTAAAAATAAACAATAGATTGTATTTCTGTGTAAAAAATAGGCTGATTCTCAGTATTTCCTGATTAAAAATATCTCATTATAGTGTTTTGTTTTCTAATTTTGCCAAATCTTGAAACGGAAATCGAGTTCGGTGCGTGACAGAGATTCGTCATGATGTCGTCACAACTGTGCTCCGTTCACCTATAAAGCACAGCGCTCGACCAATCACACCGCGCGTAGTATCTCAAATATATAATAATTTATCTATACATTCAATTATCCAATTATTCAATTGTTCATTCATTCATTTTTTTAACCCAATCAGTCCGCAAATACTCAAATGATACTCTTAACATGTAATTTTTTAAGTACCAATATTCTGAAGTAGCTTTTTTGGTTAGTTTTTCTAAAAAAAGACCAAATATTACCAGGGCAATGGTAAAATTTCACCAGTAGATTCAAATTATTTACCAAAAAAGCCTTAACTGGTAGGAATTTTATCCGACTTACAAAAGCACTACCAAAGAGATTAGAAAAAGACAATGGTAAGATTTATATCGGTTTAATGTTTTTTATCCATAAATGACAAAATGTAACAATTCTGAATGTTTCATGCTGAATTATACCATACATGAGTGGTAAATAAATATGAAAATGCCTTCCATAGTTACCAAGGGCATTTTCTTGATAAATGGTTAGATTCACATATACAACTGCCAAAACGTACCGGTGGCAATTTACAGTGTGGACAGTTGGCCACGTGAAATTTTACCATCTGACATACTGGAAAATGTCCATGGTAATTACCAAGGACATTTTCATCAGATATGGTATAATTTAACTGACCAACTGCCTGCACTAGAAAATGTCCATGGTAATTACCAAGGACATTTTGATCTGATATGGTAAGATATGAACAACTGCCCGCACTGGAAAAAGCTTTCAAAACCAACTGAATGGATATGTGTTAAAAAATAGTTTACAATTTAGCTGAATTATAAATGGATGTTATGTTCGGTAATAATTGTGTTTCTTGTATTTTTTTCTCTGTAAAGGCATCGGTGTAGCATTTATCATCCTATAATAATAAGATAAAAAGCACATATTTTATCAAATCAACAGTTTTAGATTCAAACAAAATTCAACCTTTAATAATCAGAAACATCACAACATGATGACTATAGATATCAAATATACCCCTTATTTCAATAATTGTTTGCAGTCAAAGCTGCAGTCCACAATGTGAAGCTTGCAAAGGAACTCAGTATTTCTTCTCATCTTATGGATTTATTCATAAAATATTTTTGTTTTACGAGTTTGTGTTATGTGACCATGACAAGTTGTAGCTTGTTATAGTCATATTATATAAATACGCACAACCAAAATATACCACTGCAATAGCTTGTTATGGTCATATAACATAAACACGTACAACCAAAATATACCACTGCAATAGCTTGTTATGGTTATATAACATAAACAAGTACAACCAAAATATACTACTGCAATAGCTTGTTATGGTCATATAACATAAACACATACAACCAAAATATACCACTGCAATAGCTTGTTATGGTTATATAACATAAACACGTACAGCCAAAATATACTACTGCAATAGCTTGTTATGGTCATATAACATAAACACATACAACCAAAATATACTACTGCAATAGCTTGTTATGGTCATATAACATAAACACATACAACCAAAATATACCACTGCAATAGCTTGTTATGGTCATATAACATAAACACGTACAACCAAAATATGCTACTGCAATAGCTTGTTATGGTCATATAACAGAAACACATACAACCAAAATAAACCACTGCAATAGTTTGTTATGGTCATATAACATAAACACGTACAACCAAAATATACTATTGCAATAGTTTGTTATGGTCATATAACATAAACACGTACAGCCAAAATATACCACTGCAATAGCTTGTTATGGTCATATAACATAAACACGTACAACCAAAATATACCACTGCAATAGCTTGTTATGGTTATATAACATAAACACGTACAGCCAAAATATACTACTGCAATAGCTTGTTATGGTCATATAACATAAACACGTACAACCAAAATATACCACTGCAATAGCTTGTTATGGCCATATAACATAAACACATACAACCAAAATATACCACTGCAATAGTTTATTATGGTCATATAACATAAACATGTATAACCAAAATATACCACTGCAATAGTTTGTTATGGTCATATAACATAAACACGTACAACCAAAATATACCACTGCAATAGTTTGTTATGGTCATATAACATAAACATGTATAACCAAAATATATTACTGCAATAGTTCTTATGGTCATATAACATAAACACGTACAGCCAAAATATACCACTGCAATAGCTTGTTATGGTCATATAACATAAACACGTACAACCAAAATATACCACTGCAATAGCTTGTTATGGTCATATAACATAAACACGTACAACCAAAATATACCACTGCAATAGTTTGTTATGGTCATATAACATAAACACATACAACCAAAATATACCACTGCAATAGCTTGTTATGGTCATATGACATAAACAAGTACAACCAAAATATACCACTGCAATAGCTTGTTATGGTCATATGACATAAACAAGTACAACCAAAATATACTACTGCAATAGCTTAATGTTATGGTTATATAACATAAACAAGTACAACCAAAATATACCACTGCAATAGTTTTTTATGGTCATATAACATAAACACGTACAACCAAAATATACCACTGCAATAGCTTGTTATAGTCATATAACATAAACACGTACAACCAAAATATACCACTGCAATAGTTTGTTATGGTCATATAACATAAACACATACAACCAAAATATACCACTGCAATAGCTTGTTATGGTCATATAACATAAACACGTACAACCAAAATATGTTATGCAATAGCTTGTTATGGTCATATAACAGAAACACATACAACCAAAATATACCACTGCAATAGTTTGTTATGGTCATATAACATAAACACGTACAACCAAAATATACTATTGCAATAGTTTGTTATGGTCATATAACATAAACACGTACAGCCAAAATATACCACTGCAATAGCTTGTTATGGTCATATAACATAAACACGTACAACCAAAATATGCTACTGCAATAGCTTGTTATGGTCATATAACATAAACACGTACAACCAAAATATACTATTGCAATAGTTTGTTATAGTCATATAACATAAACACGTACAACCAAAATATACAATGCACTGCAATAGTTTGTGTTGTATGACTCGTATTGTTATTTCTATAAGAATTAATTATAGCTTTTTATCAATTTTTGCTCAGTCTTACCTCATATAGCATATATGTAGACTCGTAAACATGCATTCGAAAGAATTATCCTTGTGAATATTCGTATCCCATTGAAGTAATTGTGTAGCGATCGACGGGGTTGTGAAATCCGTTGTGTTCTAAACAAAACAACTTTATGAGCGTTTGATAATACCCACACGCACAATTTAGGCAATATTGACTTTTTAAGCTTTTTAGATGACTTATATTCGAAAAACTAAGCTTGTTGTTAGTTCTAAAAAGGCTAAAAACACGAAGAAATCCACTCATTATCAAGAGTTACTTCGCTTCGTAATAACGACACATGGAGAAATGGTATCGAGTATCATTCCATATTTGGATCAAACGGCTTGGAACTCATTACACTGATTGGTTGGGAGATGTTATTTGAGTGTTTTGGCGCCCAAAAATTGGCTCTGTCCAAATATGGGATGTAAACAGACACGTTTCACCATCCATGTAGCGTTGTCAGTACGTCGAAGCGTTTAAGCGGACTGTTTTCGTGTTATTTAGCCATTGAGGAATGACTACAAGCGTAGTTTTTTAAATATTTGATATTTAAAATGCTTAAAAATTCAATGTTGCTTAAATTTTGCGTGTGGATATCATCAAATGCTCATAAAATTGTTTTGTAACTGATTTCACAACAACGTCGTTACTTCAATGGGATACGGATATTCACAAGGATAAACGTTTTGAAATACATGTTTACGAGTCTTTAATCAGGTAAGAATGTTTATAAGAACTGTATTGAGGGATTCACAGTAAAACTGTAGAGCTGATTTTTCTATATTTTATAACCAGAAATGATGAACTAAAAAGCACCATCAACACTGTCATATTATTATGCAGTCAACAAATTATGTAAATGTTTATATTAAGAGTAAGATACAGCAAACCCCGTATATAAGAAACACTCTTTTAGTTATCATGATGTTAGGTTTCGTTTAATTATAAAGTACAAACTCAATGTCCTCAATGTTTGAATCTGTTATCATTTTCACATAACCAGCCTTCACTTTGGTCTCATGTGACTTGATGCTTCTTGCCAAAGCCGGGACAGCAATCTTTTTAAACATAAATGTAGATTTTTACTGTATAGCTAGATCCCAAATTGTTTTTTTTATTAGCTGTCTAACAAAGCTTTATCAGTCTTATTATTCAGTAAATATAGTATGTGCTTTTTATCTTTATATTATTATAGGATGATAAATACTACACCAAGGCCTTTACATGTACAGAGAAAGAAATACAAGAATGAACATTAATATTGCTGAACATAACAAAATTGTAAAATATTTTTACATAAATCCATATCACATAATTATCCAGTTGATTTTATTTTCCAGTGCAGGCTAGGCAGCTGGTCGACATATGATACTTTACCATGTATCAGGAAAATGTCCTTGGTAATTACCATGGACATTTTCCAGTGTGGGCAGTTGGTCATATGAAATTTTACCATATCTGATGAAAATGTCCTTGGTAATTACCAAGGACATTTCCCACTTTGAGCAGTTGGTCAAGTGAAATTTTACCATGTATTAAGAAAATGTATTTGGTAATTACTGGATACATTTCTATGATTTCTAACCATGTTTTCTAGTAATTTGTGTATAAGTTTGAATACTTTTTTCTGGTAATAAAATCATCTGAAACTGCATATATTGTCCACTTTTTGAAATCATGGTAAATATTTATGATAATGAGTAAGATATTTGCTGGATTTTTTCTACTTCAGAATATTGGTACTTAAAAAATTACGTGTTTCTTATATTAATTATCGTTTATCTCTCTTTCTAGGAAATCTACCGAGCCGACTTACGACGTAAGAATAATTAAATTTTTGGTGTTCAATGTTATTGACATTGACTGTATATGATTTTGTTTAACAGAATGTAGAGATGGCCGCAGCAGCAGCTTCGCATGAGAACGTGGACCCAGCAAGCCAGCGAAGCGCTGAATATGAACCAGTTAAACAAACCAACACCATACCATCCACAGTGAATTCGACATACGAGATACCAGGAAATCAGCAGACCAGTGAGGACCATTACCAACAACTGTACACTGAGACAATGCAACACGATCCAACAGTACAGTACGAACTACTACGTACACAACACGTTACTACTGATCAACGTAACGATACGTATGAACCGTTACGTAACAGACCTACTGAGTATCAAAGCCTACACAAGTATTCTAACGCGTAGATAATAAGTCTTTTAGCTAGAACCGTTACATGTCTTACGTAACACGTCATTATTTTACTGACTCTTTCCTATTCTATTTGATCTTAAACCCGGTAGCTTTAATTGTTTACTAGATCCGCTAATTTGTCAAAAACCACCACACGGTACTCCACAAAGACCTTTTGTAACACCACTGTTTTGCCATATATGGCAACGACCGCTACAACATAGGTAGCTTTTTTTTAACTGAAACATCAAATTAAGAATAACTAGACGCTCTAGGAGCGTGAAGTCAAAACAGGAGGCTAAACAATTCTACGTTGGGCTTCCTGTGTTCGTTCGCAAAGCATCATGGGGCCTATACGCGACATGACAGATAGATAGATATATAGATAGATTTTTTTTTAAATTATTTTTTTCATATTTTTGTATTGTAAGTAATTAATTAATAATTGTAATTATAATATCAAGTATATAATATTATCAATTGTAAATATGCTATTCTGTTATAATTGTCAATAAAAAATTAAAGAAAAAAAAAAAAGATAGATACATAGATACATAGATAGATTGCCTAAAAGGTAAAGCTAGAGTCGGGCCCTCTAGCCCGACTAAAAAGTCCTACTGCTTTTTACGTGTGGCACGCTTCTGTCGTAGATAAGGTGTGGGCTTTATTTACACTGTACGACTGAGTTGTATGCATGACGCGAGAAGCAAGATGCAAAAAGTGACTATTTTGTGACTAACAGTAATGAGGTTTCTTGTGTATTACTCTTTTGTCTCAAGATGTTCTGGTTGAGCGATTGTGACAAAATAGTCACTTTTTGTTAGTACTTTCTTAGATTGCATTTTATGGTTTTTAAAGTTTTTTAGTTAAAACTGCATTTGCTCTATAATTTACAATTAACTGATACGATTAAACTGAAATAAAATTTATTCCGTTTTAGAATAACCTTCAGCGTTGAACAATACATATATATAAAACTGAAACTTAAGCCTCTCAAGTGCAGCCAATATGAGCTGATGTATCACGATATTATGAGCTTAGACGGTTGACATATATACACAGCATAACAATCTGATTTTTTTTCCAATGATATTCTGTCATCATAACATGTCGTTTTACGGTTCGTGTTGTTTGTTGTGGATAACATTGTTCTTTCAAGATACAGGTAAGCCTATCCCTTGGGACCAAAAGCAACTTTTACATGTATATATAGCTAATTCAATCCAGGATGTTGTTGAAAAAGCCTATAGCCTATTCCTTCTAAACCAAAAGCTTTAAAAGCAAGAAATTGCACCATCCTCATATACATGTATATACAGTTTGGTGTCTCCATTAGCGGACGCTCCACTAAGCGCATTACCAGAAATCGAAGACATGTGACGTCACCGCATGCTAAAGTTAGATTTGTGGCATTTAAAAATGGCCGCTCAGAATTACTGATAAATGTATGGGCTCAGAAAGAAAATGTCTAATATATTTTCTAAATATCATTGTACTATCAGTGCCGCCTCATAACTTTTAACTCGAGTATAAGTTCTATTCATTTATGCAAATTACGTTTGATTTAGTTTTCTCAATATGCAGCACGAAGGAATAACATTATCGAGAAATAATTGCTTTACTTTAGTCTGTATTTCAGCGAAAAATGTGTAATTTACCTTGTGTTCAGCATCGCCTGCCATCAATAGTTTACATGGATCCATCCTTGCCGCCTTCTTAAAATGCTCCTGAGATTACGGGCTTTTCAATGCTGTTTTAGAAGTCTTTCCAAGTAATACACCAATGACGCAGATTAACGGTAAAAAGTGATAATTTTTTAGTTTTAAAAATTTCAATTTTACACCAAAATATCATAAAAAATGACCGATAAATCCTGCAAAGAAGCTTGTTTCGATCGTCGAGTCGATTGCAATGTTTACAGCTTAGTAGCCTGGTGATTTTACGTGTTATACCGCTGAATCCGAAGGCTTCTTAAGCGGGAAATTCAAAATTCAAAGTTCATAGCATGGGCTTCCTGTGTCCTTTTGAAGTTTTCTAAGTGACCTAATTCGTTCGAATTATTCTATGCCGAGCGTAAGCGAGCGCTTCAATTTTAAATATCTTAACTGCACCAGAAGCGCTTGGTACTTCTAAACAAACTTATAGTAGTTTGGTTTTGATAAATTGATTTATTTCGATAGAAATTCGAGGATAGTTCTGGACTGCCAGTAGACCGCTGGTCATAATATCGCGGACGTAAAATGTCTTAGATTTCTGGTAATGGGACAGTTCTAGTTACGGACAGCTTTCCAAAACCCCGTTTTTTCTTCCATACAAACACTGTATTCACACGTTCCATTTAGCGGACATTTTCTTAAGCGGACGCGGACACCTTAAGCGAATCCCAATTGACCTTTTCTATTGTTTTCAAGCTCCCTTAAGCGGACACTCGAAATAGAAAAAAGTTTATTTAATCTATTTGTCCTTGTTTACATCATCGACTTCTAAGTTTAACAGTACTGTATCAGTTTAACTAGCTTGCGAATGTAAAAGTAAAGCTTCAGTAAAGCTATATTACACAATATAACCTTCTTTATTCAGTTTAGATTGGAGCCAGTTGATAGAGAATTATATTGGTCTCCTCTAATGTCATAATCACACTGACGGCACCTCTAATCCATAGCCTCCTCCTCTGTTTATTCCCTTTACCGTAATGACAACTTTTGCACTGTTGGTCGCTCTTTTCAAAAACTTTGTTAGCCACAAGGCCATTAGCTTTGGTGCATGACCAATAACTTCGTATTAGTTGCTCACTTCATCTCGTGACGTGTTAGACTTGTGTTACACAAGACCATAATTATCTAATAGAACAGTTGTTAAAATATTGATTATTTTGAATAAATCGCTTAATCATTGAGCCAGACTATTCTTTGTCTTTAATTGCTATTATTGCTATCTAGAAATGCTTTTGTAAGCGCAAAAAGAGACCATTTTACGTTATTTACCCGTTTTAAGAACCGTTCCTATTAGGCGGACAGCTCTACTTACCGACACTTTTTTCGTTTCCCAAGGGTGTCCGCTTAATGGAGCTTCGACTGTAGGTTAATTCAATTAACGTTGTCGTTAAAAAAGCCTTAAGCCTATTCCTACCGAATAAAACTGAAATTCTTTATCAACTTTCTGGGTTCTATGTTAAATAAAGTTATTGATATCCAGCTATAAAACCTTTGATATGTGCTTGAAAACTACCAAATGACCTAAGGATTTTGTAGTTGATCAAATTAAATAAAGTTATTACTTGTTCATTGGATGTACATGTATTGGAAGATATGATTGGCCTGATTGAAATTCAATCTAATACAAATGACTCCTGATTTTTGATCGCAAAACATTATGTGTATTTAATTTTTCCTCGTTTAATAATTTGCTTTGGTTCTTTTGTCTTTATTTCAGATGCAGCCGCTCGGTTTACAAACGTTCCTCCCAGCACACTGTATGTAGTAAAGGGACAAACCGCAAAGCTTGTGTGGAAATACTCTGTAGATGATAGAGATACAGAGCTTAATAAACGTTCCCCATACTGGATATATAAGTCTAATAACAATTTGCAACACATTATTGGTAGTGATAATGGATATATGGGATGGAAATTTCAAATTGATAGCCACACTTGTCCACCAAGGCTGCTAAAACCCAAAGTACGAGTGAGTCGAGAGAATCAAGCTACGTTAGTTATCAAGGATGTTATCATGGATGATGGTGGGATCTATATATGTGACTTGTGGTTTAGAGATAGAGTTCATAGACTGACCAATACAACAAAACTAATCGTTGCAGGTTTGTGAAATAATTCATTTATATATTCAATTATTCATACTGATTGACTAACTGACTGACTGATTGATTAACTGTTTTTTGGTTATTCCTTGGTTGAATAATTCATTGGTAATTTAGCTAGTTAAAGGATTAATTAATTAATTAAATGATTGATATATTTTATTTACTGATTGGCCGATTGATGGATTGATTGATTGATTGATCTACTGATTCACGGACTGAAAAAATGACTGATTGACTGATTGACTGATTGAATAATTGGCTGACTGATTGACTGATTGATTAATTAATTATGGCGTTGTCTCAAATGTCTTCTTTATTTTTGTTACTTATTCAGAAACCCTAACTTTTAGAACCATAGCTAGATAAAGTAAAGAAAAAAAAACTCACCTTATATCCAAATGTAATTTAGAGAAAGTGTAGATCATTATACTTTGCAATATTGTTCATTTAGAACTACCAGAATTCATCAGGGCACCAATCAATACCACTGTCAACCAAGGTCATGACGTCATCCTTCATTGCCAAGCAACGGCCAACCCACCAATTAAAAGCATTTCTTGGAAAAGAGAAAACAATGCAGCAATTAAACCTGGATTTAATCAGTTAACAAATGGTACATTGATCATACCTAATGCAGTCAGATCGGATGCTGGGAGCTACATATGTACTGCAAAGAATGTCTTTAATCATAAGTTACACACAGCAACCATCCGAGCTTATGTTAGTGTGAAATGTAAGTATTATGATCATTATAATTTTAAATACTCTAAGAATATAGTGGACACTCAACCAACTACTTCCGATTAGGAACCACATTCATTCACAATAAATTTCCACTTCACATTTCCTTGTGCCGAGCCTTTGCATCGAAGCGAGACGAACATTGCAATGATAGAGACACGTGATTAATTGTCCCTCAAGGTGTTAAAAGGTTTCTATCATTTCTCAACGTTCATCTCACTTCGATGCAAAGGCAAGGCTACCTTTCAAAATGGTGCAGGGAACTGTGAAGAAGAATATTATAAATACTGCTAGAAATAAAGAGGAGAGTCAATACCTTGTTACGAAGCACAGCAATTTATTCATGTATTGTAATTAATTGTTTGAGCAATTTGATTAATATTAAGTGCTTGATAGATTGATTTATTGATTTATTGCTTTATTGGTTGCTTGATCGATTGGTTGCTTGATAGACTGATTCAGTGCTAGCTTGTCTGAATGATTGATTGAGACAAATGACCAAGCAACCCATAACCTAAAAGCACTTAAAAATAACATCAAACTTGACACACACACCGACTGACAGACAAAATAAAGGTTGAAGCATAATTTAATGTTTTGTTTCTTTTCAGTTCCACCAGGACAACCACAAGTAAACGTTACAAACATAGAAGCATCATCAGCTACTATAAGCTGGATAAAACCACTATACAACGGTGGTAGTCCAATCACGGGTTATAAGCTAATGATACACTCCAAGGAGTATGAGTTCAACGACTGGGCATTAAAGGAATACACGGTCAGTGGTCTCACAAAGGATACACAATTAGTAGTCCGTGTTTACGCCCGAAATGATGTTGGCTATAGTAAGGCTGCAAGTGTGTATTTTAGAACCAAAAAGCAAGGTATGTTTTTTATATTATTTAATTCAATCCTTTCTAGTTTTTTTATTTGTTGGATGCCTGCCTGCCTAAATTTTCGAGTCCAATGAATATAAGGCTTGTTTAACCAAGGAAAATGAGGATGTTAATTAAAAAAAAAAAAAAAACGTTACAAAGGCCCTTACAAAGTCCTTCTATCGATATTAACGGCATTTGCGTCATTGAATGGTATTATATGAATTGGATTGTTTAAGGTCCTCCTGCTCAACCAATCGTAGTGAGTGTGATTGTTAATCAAACATCAGTGACGCTAACTTGGTCAAAGCCTGAAGAGAACGGTGGTGAAATTACTGGATTTTCAATCTACAAGAAAGTTGACGCTTACTCATGGACCAAAATTGTTCAAATATCTGGTACACCACTAACATATTCAGTTAAAAACCTTGAACCAGACAAAACATACCGCTTCCTTGTTACTGCTACAAATATGTTTGGGGAAAGCGTTAAAGATGATAGCAAAGCAAAGATTGTTTCGATTCCTGATGTAACAACCAAATTACCTGATAGTGGTCGTACCACAGCTAGTACTATGAAACAACCAGGTACGTCCTCACTAAGCTGTATTGGTTCTCCATGCATATGCAATTATTTCAAAAATCGTTATTGTTTGATGTGCTGTTGTCTCCCTTGCCACAAGGGTTTTTCTAAGGATCATATGAAAGTTGAATTTGTTTGATGTGTTGTTCTCTTCCATCCCACAAGAGTTTCCTCAGGATCATATGTGAGTTGAGTTTGTTTGATGTGTTGTTCTCCCCTTGTCACAAGGGTTTTTCTCAGGATCATATGTGAGATGAGTTTGTTTGATGTGTTGTTCTCCCCTTGTCACAAGGGTTTTTCTCAGGATTATATGTAAGTTGAATTTGTTTGTGTGTTGTTCTCTCCCTTGCCACAAGGGTTTTTGGCACGATCATATGTTAGATCAGTTTGTTTGATGTGCTGTTCTTTTCCCTACCACAAGGTTGTTATTTACCGAGACTTGATCTTCTCAGTCTACCCTCCCCTCACCTAACCCTTAAGAACGAAGCTATTCTATCAGACATCTAGCTACCAAGTGTTCAAGGATTGACTAAACTGAGTTCTATTTATTTCTATAGATTGTAAAGGTTCATCTTCAAAGTCATCTGTGCAAAAGAACCTTCAAGGTGTTGTATGTGCATTTTCATATAAAACACAGTAAAGCAAATATCAACAAATGTTCAAAGAAAAACATTCCAAATGTTTTTTGTGTTTTTCAGGCGCCATGATAGCGGTTGGAGTGTTTGTTTGTTTGCTTGTGACCTCGTTAATATTCAACATTCTGTCCGTGGTGTACTTCTACAGAGTCAAGAAGAAAACAAAGTAAACATTTGAAGTACTATTTAATCCAACCATTCAATTATTCATCCACCCATTCATTTTTCCATTCGTTCATTTAATTGACCATTCGTGCATTCATTCACTAATTCATTTATGCATTGATACAGGCTTTCAAGCATCCATCCATCCATCCATCCATCCATTCATCCATTCATTCATTCATTCATTCATTAATTCATCTATTCATTCATTTGTCTTTTAATTCATCCATTTAATTAACCATTTAATTAATTAATTCATTCATTCATTCATTCATACATTCATTCTTTCATCCAATCAGGTCGTAAATATTCAAATGATATCTTTATTAATCATCGTTCCTCTCTCTTTCTAGGAAAACTACTGAGGCAACTTCCGACGTAAGAAAATGTCATTTTTGGTGTTAAATGTTAAAGACATTGACTGTAATATGATTTGTTTAACAGAATGTAGAGATGGCCTCATCAGCAGCTCCACCACCGCCTTATGCCAACGTGCACCAGACAAACGCTGAATATGAACCAGTTAGACAAACCAACAACATACCATCCACAGAAGATTCGACATACGAGATACCAGGAAATCAACATACCAGTGAGGACCATTACCAACAACTGAACCCTGAGACAATGCAATACGATCCAAAAGTACAGTACGTTAATACTGATCAACGTAACGATACGTATGAACCGTTACGTAACAGACCTACTGAGTATCAAAGCCTGCAAAAGTATTCTAACGCTTAGATAATACGTCTCTTATTTAAAATTGTTACGTGTCCTACGTAACACGTTACTATTGATCAAAGTAACGATATACTTATGAACTGTTATACGTAACATACCTACTGTGGTGAAGCAGAACCTTTATAATAAATAACCGTTGGCTTATAAGTATTGAATAATTATGCAGCAAATAAAACCTCTTTTGACGCAAGTGTAGGTTATACTGAGAACCAAAACCTAACTGCCGACTGAGCTAGTGTGACGGAACACGGTGGGTAAGTCAATCCATCCCTCCCCAAATAACCCTCAAGTGCAGCATTCCCCAGGATAACAGACTTAAAGAATAACGACACATACACCGAATATAACATAAACTATTTTAATACTTAAAGAAATATACACTATTACTACTAAAGGTATACGTAATACGATGCTTATACTATAATGCTAATTCTTAATTACTATACTTTATCTTAGCACTATTTCTTAATTACTATACTTTATCTTATCACTATTTCTTAATTACTATACTTTATCTTATCACTATTTCTTAATTACTATACTTTATCTTAGCACTATTTCTTAATTACTATACTTTATCTTAGCACTATTTCTTAATCACTATACTTTATCTTAGCACTATTTCTTAATTACTATACTTTAGAGTGCATTTAGTAAAAGCGTGAAACTCTAGTAATACTATTTTGTACTATTTTATGCTAATTCTTTTGTTCAACTAGCACTATTTTGCACAATTTAGTAATTAGTGTTTCACGCTTTTACTGAATGCACTCTATCATAGCACTATTTCTTAATTACTATACTTTATCTTATCACTATTTCGCTGCACTTCGGCTACAAGGTCTACGACTTCGATGAACAAATCTTGTACTACATGGACGAGTGGCTAGATCTTTACAAACATGGTAAGGTACCCGATTTCTATGCCATGTTTAAAGATGTGGACGCTGTGACCGATTCACCTTGCAATTTCTTCTTCGAAGAACTGATGACTGCATTTCCAGACGCTAAAGTTATTCTATCAGAACGGGAAGAAGATGCATGGATTGAGAGTTATAAAAAACACAACGAAACTATCAACAATTCCTTCCTCATGAAGATCAAGTTCTTTCTTCCAACATTCAAAAGCTTTGGTTCATAATTCTTAACAAAAGAATGGCAGATATGGGAAATTTTGATCCACAGTCATCATACATCTGTCGCAAGCGATATCGCTGGCACAACGACCGAGTCAAGTCTGTAGCTCCTGCAGACAAGCTGCTTGTGTACAAAGTCCCCTATACCACCTCGCAAAATGCATTCACGTAAAATAAATTGGTCATTTCACGAATCACGCAAAATACTGAAATCTTTTTCAAATTCACGCAAAAAAACGACGCTATCACGTTTCACGAATCACGTTAAAACTGTTATTGTTATTGTTATTATTTATCCGGGCGATCGATAGCAATAGTGTCTACTTAACAATTAAACCCGCAGCCCGAATGGTCTACGAGTCAATAGCCCATGAGGCCGGAGGCCGAATGGGCTATTGATACGTTGGCATGGACCATGAGGGCGAGAGGTCTAATTGTTTTAGTATAAACCAACTAGTAGGTCAAACTTTGCCATATTTTGAAAGAAAAATAACATTTCAAGCGTTATATTTTGAAAACATGACATAATCGAAAGTGAAAATACCGAGCGCGCGCTCAATGGGTGTGACGGCAAGTCAAAATGTATTCAAAACACATCGAAATTCTTCACAGTTTTAGTCATTTTCTTCCTCAAGACTTTTGTTTTAACGGCTGAAAATAGCATAATTTTACTGCTAAAACTACTATAAAAACTAGTTAAAAACAAAATCCGAAAAGTTAAAAACAAAATCCGAAAAGTTAAAAACAAGATCCGATACCTATTGCAACTCAGGCAGGTGTTATGCAAATCCTTCTTATTCAAGGAACTCTCGAATCGAAGGCTTCTAACTTGAGAAGGAAAAAACCTATTTAAATTGTCCCCAAAAGACTTTGTGTTTATTCGAAAGGATTGTTTCATTGATAAATAGAGATGTAGCCCCTTTTAGGTGGTTTCAGGTCACAGAAAAAGGATTTAAACTCGTTGCAAAAGCTTAACAGCTATATCTGCAAATATGTTTTCTCTGGTGAGTACTTATCGGATACAAACTTATAACTGTCCCGTGAATATCGCTCTGTAAACTCGCCTGAAGTGCGAAAACAAATATTCATAGTAGTGATAACTAACTTTAAACTATTTTCAAGAGAGAGAAAGCAAGAATTTTAGTATATATAGAGGGAGAAGTTTTAGATAGAAGAGTTTAGATATGACGCAAACAATTGGCTATACGATTAGCCGATGGAATTTCGTAAATTAATCTCCACTAAACTACATTTTATGAATAATGATAATATTTTTATTCCATTTTCAGCTATTAGCTATATTCATCGGCCTGATTCCTTCAACAGGTAAGCTCTGTTTTATTATTTTAATTAAAAAAGAAAAGGAATTTTAAAACACTCGCATGTATATGTGTGGATATGTTGGCTTTTATTCAAGTATTCTGTGGAATAGTTTCAGTTACGTTCTCCTGAAATAACTGAAAAAACACAAACTTAGCTGATGATGAAGTCGAGAGACGTTTTTTATTTCACCAGCTTTTAAAAATGTCTTCTTCCTTTACTACTGTAATTTCCAACTGTGTATCTGCCAAAGTTTGCTGAAGTGTCGGCATATCAATAGATAGTCATAGCAAAACATTATTTTAAAAGAGATTGTCTCGGAAAACCGAGCAAAATCAAATAAAAGCGGTAGATATCAAAAATCGATTTTCTTTATTTTTTTTGCATATCAATAGTCTCTGGGAAGGTTAGAACTCTGGCAAAGTTTTTTTCTTCAAAAACTTTTTTCTTTTCGAGAAAATGAGGATTTTCGTTTTTCCGACCACGACTAGAAAATTTATACAAATTGCCGCTTGAATATACGAACATAAACTTCGCTCCAGCATTTTATAAATAAAGCTCCAATTTATATATCTCTTTTACAACAATTCTTTATCAAAAATTTTTAAAATGTATAATTAAGAGTAGATTTTGAGCTACTCGAAAACATTAGTTTTTCATTAATACGAAATATCTCAAATTAGAGCCTTAGCAAAAAAAATATTTTCGGTATGTGCCATGACATCGATTTGATTGAAAATTTATAACTAGCTTACCACGATATTTGTCTTTAAATATATGTAAACATTTGGTTGGTTTCGTGTTTTCGAGAGTAGAACTGAAAGCTCAAACTTTGTCTAAATTTCACAAGTGACGTCATTTTTCCATATAAACAAAAGGACGAATTTACTTGCTTACAACGATATATTTCCCAATAGAAGCTTAAAAACTACTCTGGATAAAACAAATTTTGACTTCATTTGCAGTTTTCTTGTTGAAAAAAACTCAGTTGTATATGCAATTTAACCGAAATTCTGACTTCACAATACTTAGTAAAAGGATTTGTCGTATATCATCATTCCAATCATTTTTAATTGTTTATTTAAAAATACATCAATCATTGCTGAAAACATATGCTGTTAGCCACTCAATTGTCTAGTTTTATTTCGTTTCTTCCATATTTAGTTAAGCAATGATCCTTATAAAAACAATAGCACTTCCTTTTGTTCTGCGGCATTTCACTTTCCCCACATCCAAATTGTGAGATTTTTTCTAATGGGATGTATTGACATATACACAGCAAGTTTAGGAAGAATAATTTGTGTTAACAAGTTTCTGCAAAGTTTTATATAGAGTTAAAAGTTTTAAACCAATCAGAGGAGTCAGAGACAAAAGAAAGGAAAGGTAGACAATTTGCATGTTTCCCACATAGATCGAATTTCTCTATAATTTAACCTTAGTAGATCTATTTGTATCAGGAAATTATTGCATAAATAATAAATAAGTTGGTTTGATTATCCACAAAGTTATGGCAATTTTTCATGTTTCAACCAATCAGACGACCAGCTTAAACAATACTACAATTATCACCTTTGCACATTCCTTGCCGTTCCTGCTATCGTTCTTACTCAGATCGTTACTTAAAAAAGCATTCTATGTAGTGTATTACATGTGTATTGTAGTTGAATTGATTGCGACACTTAGGAATTTGTGATTTTTGGTACGGTATCGCGGCATTAAGGGTTTTTTAACGCGCGCGACATCGCGGTATTTTCGATTTTTTTCGGCACGGCATTGCAGTATTTGGGAGTCCCTCACGCCCCCCGTCAATGCAGCACAAAATGTCCCAAATCTGTCAGAGGTCTTGACGAACAAGGATCACAACATGAATATGTTTTTCTATTGGCTCAGGTATAAGGAGGGGACCATTAGATGTTTGAGGGGGGGGGGGGGGGGGGGGTTGTTTGCAGGATATGTTTTTCCCATTCTACGTATGTGCAGGAATTTGTTTTTTCAACTTGCACAAATGTTTTTTGGTCTTTGATGCGGTGCACGATTTTTTTTTTTTTAATGTCGTGCTCGAATTTGTTGGTATTTTTATGGTCCACCCCTAAGAGTTATTTAATTGTTTAATAAACTAAAACATGAGTAAGGTTAGTAAGATTAGGAATAATTATATTGAACAAATTTTGCTAGAATTGCTACATGAGGGGGACATTTCGGGGTCCTGAATACCACAATTAAAAACAAAATACCGCATTTCCGTAAATAAAAATCGAAAATACTGAATGTCGTAAAAAAATTTGGCCAATCATAGACTATACTTAAAACGCAAGCTATCATACACTGTCATCAATGCACGTTATTGAATTCTTCATTGGGATTGTTATTTTCATAAATAGTCACGGTTTTGAGGGATTTGTGTGTGTGTGTGCGTGTGTCTTTTGAACAAAACAAAACTACCGGAAGTGAAACGATCGATTTCAAATATTCTTTAAAAAAACTAAAACGTTTGAAAATGGAAATGAAATCAGAAACCGTTCATTGTTGTCATATAGTAACCATGGTATACCGTATAAAATAGAAAACAAGCGTGGATGCTAGAATTAACAATTAATTATTATGGCTAGAGATGAAAGTATGAAAATAAACAAGACAGACTGTCAGGTATTTTTAATAAATTTAACTATATACATTTCTGTCAACTACTGAAATAAATAGGATATCCATACGAAATAAAGCATCAAAACTAACAATTTACGATCCTACGATTTACGTAAGTAAATTCGTCCTTTTGTTTATTTGGAAAAATGACGTCACTTGTGAAATTTACACAAAGTTTGATCTTTCATTACTACTCTCAAAAAAACGAACCCAACCAAATGTACGTTTACATATATTTAAAGACAAATATCGTGGTAAGCTAGTTACAAATTTTCAATCAAATTGATTTCATGGCACATACCGAAAATATAAGGCTCTAATTTGAGATATTCCGTATTAATGAAAATCTACTGTTTTCGAGTAGCTCAAAATCCACTCTTAATTATACATTTTGAAATATTTTTGATACAGAATTATTGCAAAAGACCTAAGCTTTTAAGATATAATCTTAGATATTAAATTGGAGCTTTATTTATAAAATGCTGGAGCGAAGTTTATGTTCGTATATTCAAGCGGTAATTTGCATAAATTTTCTAGTCGTTGTCTGAAAAACAAAAATCCTCATTTTCTCGAAAAGAAAAAAGTTTTTGAAGAAAAAAACTTTGCCAGAGTTATAACCTCCCTAGGGCCTATTAATATGCAAAAAAAAAGAAAAACGATTTTTTCATATCTGCCGCGTGGTGATCGATTTTCCGAGAAATTGCCTCTTAATATTTTGATTGGGTATATTTTTGTAGATTTGTAGACGAAGTATAATATTAGAAATGTTTTTGTGGGTCCAGCCGAACTCGTTTGGAGAAAATACTTTCTCTGCAATATTGTATCGTTCGGGAGATAAAAGTATTTGTGCCTCAGTGTTGAAATTTAAAAACGTTAACTATAATATTTATAAATGGAAACTAGCGAGTAAACTAGTATAGGCTGCGTCGGTGTTTGATATAAATGATAAGTAATATCATGAAATTTGTAACACCGTAAAAAATGTTGACTTAACTTTACTGACGTTTTGAGCTTTAGCCCTTCGTCGGAGGGAAATACGTAAAGCCGACGAAGGGCTAAAGCTCGAAACGTCAGTAAAGTTAAGTCAACATTTTTTACGGTGTAACAAATTTCATTATATTACTTATCATATAACATTTATAAGTGTATCGTCTAATGTATCGAATAGTAAGCAATTAAAGAAATTGCAATTATAGAAGCCCCAAAACACATTTCGTGACATCAACGGGATGAGATCAATATCTAAATCTAGAACGTAAGCGCTGTTTTGAGACCTTCAACAAGCTAATAGAAAATTATGCCAGCTAGCTTTTACACGAAAAAAAAGTGTAATTGTCAAAAACAGTCGAGGTTTGAGAGCTCCTTTCGCCGCCCTATTCGAGAACCTGTTCAATTCTTAGTTTAATTATAATCTCTCTACTTGAGAATTAAATTATTTTCCTGCAAGAATCATTCTAATTTCGAGAGTAATCGTTTAGATTTCTAATTGAATAAAGTAGCTTTAGTTTACAATTCATGTGTAAATGCTTTGGTAATATTTTTTGGCAAAAACAATTTAACTTTTTTTTGTGCGTGCCCGTCTATCGACATGAGGCCCATTTACACGGCACCGGTTTTGAGCACGGCACTCGAAAATTTGAGTACGCGTACCGCTTTTTTAGGGCACAGCACACCAGTTATTTTTCGTGTAAACAAAAACGTTTCGGTACCCGTACATAGTTTTTTCGGGTCCGCGGACTTATTTCTAAGCGGACCGAGACCACCTCTAGGAGGTAGGAGGTGGTCTCCGTACGCTATATCAAATGGTACGCGGTCCAAAAGTGCGCCAGCGGATCTTCGGTCAGTGGTATTTTTCACTGCGCAGTCGCAGAAGTAAACTCTGATTCAAAATGGCGGCTAGTTCTAGTTGTACTGCAAGTATTCCACGTACCAAAAGCAAACAAGGTAATTCTTGGTCAGAAGAAATGACTAAATGTTTAAATTTTGAATTTGATGATTGCATTCGATTTCAGAACAATCGAATGCCTGGTTTATTGCAATTGAGTACCATACGAATAAACGTAAATGTACAGTAATATATATTGAAAGATAGTAGAAAATGGCCCACCCAATTTCATTGGATGAACTTAAAAACAATTCCATACTACTCTTCCCAGTTGAGCGAGTTAGTTGTGATTTTTTTGACGATCTCTAGGCGTCTGTTATGATAGAGGCCGGTGTGTTTCAAATCAACCACGTGATCTCAATGCTGTACCACGTGGACAAGTTTTTTACATCATGTGACTGCTGCGTATCTGAACGCGCGAAATCACACTAAAAGTTACTAGCTACCTATATATACTAGTACTGGTTTACATCATGGCATTTTACCAGCTGAAAGTTAAATATGATGTGGACAAATACGGTGCAGTTTTTATTTCTGGAGATGAAGCTCTACGATTTTCTAAAGATATGCTCTATGAGAAAATTCGTTCTGTTACAAGCAGATTCAACCATGTGAAAGAACTAAAGGTCAAGTACTTGGATGACGAGAAAACCTTCGTAAATCTTCCATCTGATGAGTTTGCATTAAGCGAACTGTTTAGATGTGCCGTACTAGTTGAGAACGCAGATTTCAAAAGAATTACTATCTTGATTGAAGAGTCATTTTCACCTGTCCAAGGTCCGTTAGCTGATAATGAAAGCGATGTGACGAATTTGCCGAGAAAGAGGACAAGCGACCCTAAAAGTGCATTTAGTCCAACAAGTGGACCAAGCGCAGTCAAAAAGGAACATTGCATGCAAAACGTTAGCCGCAGAAGTCTTGATTTTCAGAGCCTACCATGCGTTACTAGTTCTCATGTCGTCGTTGGCCGGCCAGATACACGACCACTTTTTAAATCTCCTCTTGAAAAGTTCCTTCAAAGTCAAAGGGAAAGGTTGTCCAGTCTTACAGTAAAAGAAAAAGAAATTTCACATTCCATCGCCAATTATCCTAAACCGAAAGCGAATGTTTCTCGAGGTTCAGATGGCGCGGGTCCAACTTGTAGTAATTGTCATCGTCAAGAAGGGCACAACAGATTGAATTGCCCGTACAACAAGTGTGAAACGGTCTTTCACTGTGGAGCAATCAATAAACACCCAGAGGAAAAGTCTAACTTGAAAGAGTACGAAAAGCAGCGACAAGATGTCCTCAAGGAAATTTCTAGAATACAACAGGACATCGATGTCAAAGAAAAAGCGGCAAAATCCATACAAGAACGTTATGTAAATAAGGTGCGACATCGACTCATTGAAAGCATACCTGAACGATACCTAGATGTCGGAAAAGACGGGAACACTGTAGAGAACTGGTTCCAACTTAATCGCGACGCAAAAAAACTTGAAATTAAGCTAAAAGGGAAACTGCCTCCGCCAGATTTAAACTTGAAAGAACTTCTCGATGATGACTCGAGTACTGCTTCAAACAGTCTCTATTCTGTACCTGGTAAAACAGCTGTAAGAAACCCATACAAGAAATTATGGGTGTATAGAGGAGTAGCGTGGCCTACAAGTCCTACAACCATGAATGACGATAGTCTACTCGCTATTGGAATACAGCGAAGTCTCAATGCGTCTTAAGATGTATATAGACATTCAGACCTGTCCACAAACCACTTCATCCACCTCTGTTAATTCATAGCAATTTATCTACAGTCAAACCAGTTCATGCGTTCCTATCTAGGTTAGAACATTCAATTTGTTTATCAAAATTTGATTTCTAATTTGGTTTGAAATTTGCATAAATGAATCGATTCTTAGTTTCAAAAACCGCCTCAAATCAAAACATTACTTTCAATGTCTTTTTGCACAACAGAAACTTGCTAAACCTAGTCGGCTTGCAGAAATATTGTATATAATATATACTTACTAAAGTATTCTATTACAATACCAGTATTATTATCAGTTATTGACCACAGATCGTGATTTCGGGAACATGAATAACCGGTTGATGTTTGAAGTGTACAAGAAATGAAATTTACAAGAAATAAATCGAATTTTCTAGCATTAATAGGAACGCATCAGCTAGTTTGGCTGTAAATAGTTCATATCGTAACCCCTATAGTATTAAAAAAGGGTTAGGCTAGTACTCTTCTGTTGTGTTAGCTTCTATAGCTATTTTGGGCTTGTGTTTATAAATTAGATTTCTGTTATAAACTGATATCTATTATTAGATTTTCATGCAGGGTATTGGTGTTAGCTCTGATTGTCTGCCAAAACAAAAGTTGTTTTTCACCTGATTCCAGAGATTTGAGTGTAAAATCGAGCCTCTGTGAACATAGTTAAATTGCGTTTTTTATTTTGTTATGCTTCGATTTAAAAACAAAAAGTCACAGGCTTTTAAATCACAAAGAATCAGTAACTGTCACTTCGTTTATTGTCACTTTTATTTGTTTAAAATATTTTTAAGACAAGCATGTATACTAGTAAATACTGTCGTTAACTTAACTGATTGAAGTTTGTAATAAACTTGCACAATAAAGATTTATTAAACCAATCAAACTGAATTGTTCCCACGACTACACGGAGTGAAATCTACATGGCCTGTCAATTGCAAGCCGCCGTCAGTAGACCCCGCGCGTTTCATACAATAGTATAAAGTAGTGCTTTTATCTTGTTTTCATGTATCGATTATATTATATTGTTATTATTAGTATATGTGTACATTTTTTTAATCCAAAATAAGAAAAAGTCTCACAAATACTCTGAAATTTATCTCACGGACTGACGCAACAAAAACTGCCTAAACATTGATATATTGAGCGTGTTTTATAAATCCAACACAGTCGTCCACAGTTATTTCTTCTAGACATGCATAGATGCCATCATGGACACTTCTTGCGAATACTTCTCTGATTTCCTCTCTAACAGCAATCTTTTTTAGTTTGTTGAATGCTAATTCAATTGGGTTGAGTTCAGGGCTGTATGTCGGTAAGTAAACAACTTCAACTCCGATACTATCTAACCACTCTCCAAGTGCGTAACCTGCTTCGTTGTGGTGGATTGGACAGTTATCTAGTATAACATGGTCACCATACTGCAGAATTGGCTCGCCATTAGGCATCAAGTTATTACTTGCCTCCCCGAAGAAGTTTAAAAATGTCATTGCGTCTGACGCACCATTTTCAGTGTTTGCGTACAAGAGCCCCTCCATTCCAATAAGCATATTCAACGTTATATTTGGCGAGGTTAGGAATTTTCCAATCTCCACACAGGTAGTATTTACAGGTGAATGTCCATAATTCGGTTTACCTACTCCACTATGCAGAGCAAAACCTGATTCGTCAAAAAACTTCAGCTTATAAGGGTCGACACCGTGAATATAATTCAAGAAGTCTTGACAGTAGTCAACATTGTCAGGGTGAAATTTCTCACATTTAAAACTTGCCATTCTTTTAAATGTCCATTTTTCTCCATTCAGCCTTGATTGAACTGCGCGACCGATCGCAGAAACCGATGTCCCGGAAGGTATGTTGCAATGAGCGTCTACAGCTTCAAGGATCTTAGAATAAGGCATTGATGGCTTTGCGCTCTTTAAGGCTTCGATAAATTCTAGATCCTGGTTCTGAAGATGGGGAGGATTGTTGCAACCTCTACGTTGTGGCGAAATCGAACCTTCTTTGCAACATTTCTTCCAGAGTTTCGATACAAAAGACTGACTCAATTTGAAGTGATTGCCAACTGCACTCATAGAACCTGGAAAATACCCTGTTAGCAAATCGCCGCCATTTGCCACAATGTGATCAATAATTAGACAGCGTAAAGAATTGTCAACAGCTTGACCTGAAACTAGAGTTCTTCCTTTTTTAGACACAAAACAACTCATTTGGATTCAGTTTCGCTTTATGTAGCGGATGTTTATAAACAGTGTCCATCGATCAAGCAAACCGATCACATGATGTAAAAAACTTGTCCACGTGGTACAGCATTGAGATCACGTGGTTGATTTGAGACACACCGGCCGTTATCATAACAGACGCCTAGAGATCGTCAAAAAAATCACAACTAACTCGCTCAACTGGGAAGAGTAGTAATTAATGTCAAGAAAATTAAAACTAGCCTTCGCTAGTTTCACGAATGGAAAAATTAGCAAAAAAATCGTTATAATAATAAGTACGTATTAAATATTAACTATGGTATAAGTAAATAAGTAAACACATCAATAGTAAATTCCGACGTTATAAAAAAAATCACTCGTATTTCCTAATTTGCTCTTTTAGATGACAAATTGATGTTATAAAGTTAGTCGAATAGATGACAAGAAAAGTTCGTCAATGAAGCGAAATTTGGTCAGTCGATTAGATGACAAGAAAAGTTTGTTAATGAAGCGCACTGAATTTGTTTAGTTGAGTAGATGACAAGAAAACTTAGTCAATGAAGCGCAATTTGGTCAGTACTAGAGTACGTGAAGAATAGTTGGTCATGCAATGAAGTTTTCAGTCGAGTAGATATTTATCATGACAATAAACCGTTTGTGATGGTCTGTTGACCATGAAAATATCGAAACCTTGTCAAGAAATATTTTTTGGATTTGTTTGTTAGTCAAAATTACTAGTTTAGATAGTCATTGGGTTTCCATTGTTATCCTGTTTTATAAATTAAACGGCAAAGATACTGAGAACAAATTTTCAAAACAGGAAGCCCGTTACATGCAATGATGCCTGCTGAATAGGCTATAGGTGCAGTTTTACTACCTCTAACAAAGCTGTCCTGTGATTTGCCATAACGTACGTTATCAATGGGTATGATTGAATGGGTCTGCTCTCGACTAATCAAATTCCACCCCGATAAGTATCTATTTTTATCCTGTTCTATCTAATGTGATTGCTTTTTTATTGAAGTTGAGGGATGTTGCAACACTCCTTTCCCATCCGTCTGCAACCCACAAGGTCAATGTTGTAGTGACCGCTTGAGTGGAAAATGCTTGAAAGGTAGGGGGGTTATATCATCATCATCATCATCGGCATCTTTATATTATCAACATCGTTATCACCAACTTTATCATCATCATCATCATCATCATCATCATCATCATCACGATCATTATCAAAATCGTTAACCCCAAACTTTATCAATAACATCATCATCATTATCATCATTACCAACATCTTTATCATCATCATCATCATCATCATCACGATCATTATCAACATCGTTAACCCCAAACTTTATCAATAACATCATCATCATCATCATTATCATCATTACCAACATCTTTATCATCATCACCATCATCAGTAACATCGTTATCACCAACTTTCTCATTATCATCATCATCATCACCATCATCAACAACATCGTTATCAAAGAGGTGTTTGTAGGTCGTGTGAACATTAAATATGGTTCTACTTCGACCTATTTTTGAACATTGTTTTCATCATACCGCCTTTTAAACCATTAATTAGCTCCAAAATATTTATTTATAATTTTTGTTATTTCCATATTATTATTGCTATTTGTTGATACTTCTGTTCTTATAGTCCATGCTTATTTAGTCATTGTTTCGATATAGTTTGTTCTATCGAACGTGCATTTCAGGTTCTCAGTTTTCATAGCTGGCTTTTTTCGTTAGTTTTCTACGCACACGAGCTCTCGCGTTTAAGCATTTTGTTTCTTAGCTTTTGCTTTTCGTTTTCGCTTTATATGTGTTAGTTTCGTACGCTTGCGCATATTTACCTACGTTTTTAAAATGTAACGATTAGTTTATGTTAGTCGGCTGAAGACGACCCAGTGTGGTCGAAAGCTCGACATTAAAACATGTTCAAAAATAGGTCGAAGTAGCACCATGCATGCATGTTAAGTTTAACATCGTTATCATCACATCTTCATTATCTTCATCATCACCAAGAACAATTTTACTATCATTTTATCATCATTAGCAACCCTTTTATTAGTATAGGTAATCATATGGTTTCGAGTGCAATTTGGGAATAATTCGCACGAGTGTGTTTTTCAAAGAGTACAAATTGCAAGAGACCGTACTCGGTCGAGTGCAATTTGAGCTCTTTGAAAAACACACTCGTGCGAATTATCCCAAATTGAACGAGAAATCATGTGATTACTTATTAATAATATACATGAAAAAATTAAAAACATTACAGACAGGAAGTGACGACATGTTAATTTGACAAAATGCGTGCGCATTTTATTGAACCCATAATATGAAATTCGTTCGTTTACAACCATATTCAAAGCGATTTAGGATCCAACTTCAAAGAGCTTATTTGACAACAAAATGTGAATATGTAAAGCGATTTCGGATTCTAATACATATAAGACCAACTTTAAAGAGTTTTTTCTAATTTTCTAAGCCGAAATGTGGCAAAATGTTTACTGTTTTTTGCTGTGAAAGTTAATCTGAATCTGAATCACTGTCAATGAAATATCGACGCTTTCGACGACTGCTTGACTGGACGTTTGGATTTACTGTAGACTTCGAGTTGTAAAAGTTAAAGGAAATCTGGCAGTTGTTGAACGTGTTCAGGAAACTTTGTTCTTGTGATTTCATCATCGTTGGATTCATTGACAAAGATGGACCTTGACTCGGCATAGAGTTGTTACTCGGCATTAGAGTTGTTACTTTTCTAGATATTTATGGTGGGAAGCCACATTTTTAAGGTAAAAACAATATACAGTATTTATTTCTTATACTTTTATTTCAACTTCTGTAAACAATTCATTGTAATTAATATATTTTTATGTACTTTCTTCACTAGTTGAAGTCCTTCTCTTTTAACAATTGTACTCGTTACGAAACGGTAAATAAAAGAAGTTTGCGGCTAAAAAAATATCTATTGACGTCGTTATATTTCTCTCTTCACACCATTTCTTATATACATTAAGCCAAAACGACGTAAGTTCCTACTAATATTTTCGTTTTTTGAGCCATTTTTTAGTTCTTCAATGACAAAATCCGAAGCATTACAAAAACTCTTCTCATTCAAAATGGCTGCCATTTTTTCCCTCTCGGATGTCAACTTTGCTTCAAATTTTCCGCAAATTTTTCGCCATCATAATCTTTCATCTGATTGGCTTATTTTATTTTCTATTGTTTATAAGCCAATCAGCATCGCGTAATACCTGCACTGTATTACTTTGTTTTTGCACTGTATTACCTTGTTTTTGCACTGAATTACCTCTAAAATGCACTGTTCATCAGCCAATCAGAATCGAGTAATTTTTTTATGTATATTATTATGTTTATTATCATCATCATGTTTATCATTATTCTTCATTTCATTACTATCACCATCATCATTGTCATCCTTATAAGGAAAATGTCTATTTTCAAACCACCAGGACAAAATACCGATTTTCAGACGTTCATTGGATTCAATAAAAGACCAGACTCTTTATGGGAAGTTGATAAAGATCCAATCAGGGATAGTCGTCGGGATGATCATTATTACTTAGGTCCAATTACATTAAACAACAACGGAATCCGTGGAAAAGCAATAAAATTTGCAGGAGATTTGGGGATGGCTCTAACAAATTATCCCGCGAATACGTGTTTTTTTGCAAGCGAAACAAAAGGATTGACCGTTAGCTTTTGGTTGAAATATGGCAACAAAACAGGCGAAAGTCAAACATTTTTTACCTATGGTAAGTAATTATTGTGGGATCCACAGTGAACAATATGGATATCGACTTGTTAATTAAACAAAAACCCATGCCATCAAAATTTGAAAAATGCAATGACATCGACCCAAAACCGATTCATTGAAAATTGCTCTCGAGTAACGTGCTGCCAGTTAAATTATAAATTATTTTTATTACAAAAATATATGTTGTATTAAGAGTTTTTATATATGTTAAAACAAGAGCTAATGGCATAAAACACACAAGAAAAATGTGCAAATGCCTGAGTCGATGTCATCTTATTTGCATTTGTAAATTTTATAATTTTATATCTATGAAATAAGAAGGAACATTGTATTAAACCTTACATGTCGTGATTTTTGCTAAACCATCAGAGAATATGCACTTTTAGGTGTGTTTTTCAAAATATCCGGATAAGCACTTCCAAATTGCCAATGAGCTCACACCTCTCCAGCATGCAGTACTCCTCAGCTGAATACAAGACTTGTAATAATAATATTCCAGCTAGCTAATAATTCAAGTGAAAAGTAATTAAAAATAACTCGCATAAGGGGAAATTCCCAATAATTGCTGATTAACGGTTCTCACCAAACATCCCAAGCCTGGATAGCGTGTACTATATTCTTTAGAATTTGTCTAAAGACCTTGGAAGTGCTTCAATCTAAGTAAATATTTTGTAACCGAGCCTGCACTTCAAACCACAAATTATAATTAAAAATAGAGATTCTAGCGAACTTCTTTCAAACAATCATTAATATAATTAGGACTTTATGCAAATATCAATTCAATTATCTTGTATAAATTTGTTTTAAACCGTAATTATAATTTCAAGTTCGGCATCGATAATTTCACTAGTTTTATTAACGTCTATTTATTGATGAAGCACAAGCCCAACCTGGCCAGAAAATGAAGTACAGTGAATAATGTCATGATATTGTGATGAAAACGTTCGCTTTAAAACATCCTTCCAAGGCCGAACGACTAATAGAAAGCTTGCGTTGTACAAAAATTATTTAAGGGAGGAGTACCTTGTACATTTTATCAAATCCGCTTTTGAGCCTCAAGTTTAAGATTATTATGCTTTAAACGTTTAAACCTTATAAATCAGCCTCATTTCTTTTGGGTGTAAAGTATTTATAGAGTTTTTCCACATTTTATGCGGTTTTCGATGGATTACAAAATTATAAAAAGCTCCCTATCCCGGTCAGGCGAGCATTAACAGACTAATATTTTCCTCTCGGGGTAACGCTAACAAGTTGTGCATGTTCACATCGCGCTGATTGGCTAGCTCCCTTTGAAGGATTTACGTGGATGGTTTGATAATGTGTACGGTCCTTAAATTACCTCGAACTGTAGTCAAATTGTAAAGAGTATATTACATGCTATCGAGGCTGAGGTTTTGGGCGAGAAACGTTAAAAGGTCTAACTGCTGATTATCTCAGCTGATGTATTTATTAGGAGATGATACGACTACACCAGGCGGCGCTCGACTGCAAGTAACCCAGCCTAACACAACCCTGGACGAGATAGCATTGACGGTTAATCATAAAGGTTTCAGGCTCTCTGTTATTGTTCCTGCCCCATGGAATATCTGGACACATTTTATGGTCAGCATGAATCTGGATCTCGAAAACGGGCCCTCTTTGGTCAAGTACAGGTACAAACAAATTGGTTGGAAAAGAATCGAATCGAACTGAATTGAATTGATTCGAACCGAATTGAATTGAATTGAATTGAATTGAATCGAGTCGGACCGAATTGAATTGAATTGAATCGAGTCGAAACGAATTGAATTGAATTGGAACGAATTGAATTGAATTAAATCGAACCAAATTGAATGGAATCGAATCGATTCAAATCAAACCGAATTTAATTTAATTTAATCGAACCGAATTGAGTTGAATTCAACTCAATCCGAAAATGAATTTAATTCAAATCCGTTCGAATTGAATGGAAATCAAATGATTTGAATTACTGTTTTTGCTATCTAATCTAACTGTAAAACGCGTTTTGTTTAGAAATGGCAAAGCTGTGGACGATGGCTATTATGATATATGTTTTCTTTGTAACACAACCCACTTGTAGAAAGCATGCATATTTTGGTGAAAGAGACACATCAAAATCCCCCAATGCTACCATGGATGATATTGCACTGTTTTGTAGAGAAATAAATAGCACTGGAGTTCAACAGATTTATCAGTTCTATAAAGGTAAGAGCTTGAAATTATCACATGAAAATCACTGGTGACAAATGTCATACATTTTTTTCCGGTAGCCTCACTTCCGGCACTGTCTTCCGCTCTCTCGTGAATTTAAGTCAATTGTTCAAGTAAACTTTTAAAAGTCTTTCATTTACCAATACATTTAAGTAAAGCGGCATTCTGTAAGCTATGACTAGTAGTAATATGAAAGGGTGTGAGGCGTTTTTCGATACGTTAAATCTGTGTTTTCCGAGTACGGTTGAGGGCCGATTTTACAAACCGCTACTAGATTCTCGACTACACAGCAACGACGAACTTGACCTAACTTCAGTCCCAGCGTTGGAATCATCATTTTACCGCTAAATCTGAAATCTTGAATAAATTATCTTTGTTTTGATATATGTACAAGTCGATATTTGTGACGTCAAATGGCTGCTAAACTACAGCATCTGTCCTTTCTTTCTATAGATGAGCGTAGTGTTTACAAGGATTGGTATAGTGATGCTAATTTGCCAACCATTTTAACAATTGGTTTTATTTAATTTTCTTTCTTCTAATTACAATGGTGGTTTAGCAAAACCATAATAATCACCCGGACTGTGCTCTTATCTATTGCCAAACTTCATCATAACATCTTCTCAACATCATCAAGTTTTTTTTGTCTCTCTTTTTGTTTTTGTTTTTTTGTCTCTTTCGCTTCATTCGTGGTTCTGTTTTAGCACTACATTCCTCAATGAAACGTCGTTTTACACGATCCGCCCTCTTATTTCCGGTCATTAGAGAGCATGCGTACAAGTACTGCATTCGTGCTATTGTCACCAATATCAAATGTCATGTCAATGTATGGAATGATTTTGAGATGCTCTTATATTCCATTGAACATTATATTTTTCCATATATCTATTCATTCATTCATTCATTCATCCATTAACCATATCATTTCTTTCTAGGAGTTACTGGCTACACTCTTATTATGGAAGTAGAATTTCCCGACGAGGCTTCAAAAACTGGCATCGTAACAAAGGTTTATTACAAATAAGGGAATGCGCAATAATTATCAGGAGGGGGGGGGGGGGACGGGGTGAGAATTGAGCGAAAAAATCGAAAAAGTTAATAACCCCCTCCCCCCCTCACAATTGAGGATAAATAAAACATGAATTTACTGTCGTTAATTTCGCGCTGTTTGGTGGAAAGGAAAACATCTCTATTAATTGTGTTGACCGTTATGATTATATATATATATATATATATATATATATATATATATATATATATATATACAGCGTCTTTCAAAAATTCTGTAAATCCTAGAATATACATATATACATATATCGGGTGCATTGTGGGAACGAATTAGCGCGCGATTTGAAGTATTTAAGCGTATTTACGAGAATTGTTAAATAATAAAAGAGTATTAAGGACTAGCTGACACCACAACGTGTTAGAAAACGCTTAGATACTATGAATCTTGCACGTATTCGCTCCCATAATGCACCCGATATATGTATATATGTATATTCGAGAAATTTACAGAATTTTTGCAAGACGCTGTATATATATATACACTTGTTTCCAAACATTTTGACAATTTGAAATATGTATACATATATATGTATTATATATATATCCCCCTTTTCCCTTCTGCCGTGATCCAATTATCAACAGCCTGCGTCACATTTAAACTTTAGGAATAGTCTGGATGTAACGTAGGCTAGTTTGCATTGAAAAAGAAGAAGAAAAAGGGGGGTTAGATATATAGGTATATATATTTAGAATTGTCAAAATTTTTGGAAACAAGTGTATATATATATATATATATATATATATATATATATATATACAGCGATTTGCAAAAACTTTGACTCATTTGTACATATATAAATATATATCAAAATAATATAAGAAATTATGGGATATGATAACTGATATTTTTTTCGAGTTGCCTATGACTTGGGCTATCTGAAAAAAATATCAGGAATCATATCCCATAATTTCTTATATTATTTTGATATATATTTATATATGTACAAATGAGTCAAAGTTTTTGCAAATCGCTGTATATATATATATATATATATATATATATATATATATATATATATATATATATATATATATATATATATATATATATATATATATATATATATATATATATATATATATATATATATATATATATATATATATATATATATATATATATATATATATATATATATATAGTTAGAAACCAGTATACAATAGTGGTATTCCTGTGGATTAGAGCAAATCTCGCGAGAATATTTAAATTTTTATCGTTAATATTTAAAACTTTATCGTTAAAATTTAAAACTTTATCGTTAAAATTTAAAACTTTATCGTTAATATTTAAAACTTTATCGTTAATATTTAAAACTTTATCGTTAATATTTAAAACTTTATCGTTAATATTTAAAACTTTATCGTCAATATTTAAAATTTAATCGCGCGATAAAGTTTTAAATATTCGCGCGATAAAGTTGTAAATATTAACGATAAATTAAAGTGCAAGTATCACGAAAAAGAATTGGTCCGATTTTATCATCATTAGATTAAAAAGTGGTTGCTTTGTACATAATATCATTTCAAAAATTTAAAAAAACATCGAAATCCATGTTATTTTTTCGCAAAAAAGCGTATTTGCAAAGGTCAAATTCCAAGGTCATATGCCGTTCCGTATCTGTGACGTAAGAGGCGGAATGAGGCGGAACGCGTTGTTGTCGTTGTAATTTAATGCGTTTTTCAGTCTTTTCGACAAATCTTCACTTACAATCAATTCGGTAGTCTTATCAACAAAAACGTGCTCAAAAATTACATTTATGTTTAATAATTTATTCAAAATGCAATTTTTTTGAGGTGATCGCAGCGATCGTAGCGATCATATGGAAACCAGGCTTTAGCAGTCTCTCAAGACAAACAGTGCACTGTATTTCTGAATGAAAATAACCTTATTGCTTTTTTGAGGCTGAAAAGAGATCATTTTCGTAAACTGTGTGATTTTCCACTTTTTACGTAGCTTGAAGTGAAACCATTGAGCTCGATGCAGAGTGACAAATTCGTCATTTTTCGTCCGTTAAGGGCAATTTTGAACTTTTATTGTGGATAATAATCAGACGATTGCAAGGGATGTCTAGAATTAATCAGCAAAAAAACATTGATAATAGTAAGCTATTTTGACCGAGGGAAAACATGTACACATTAATCATTATTTTGGACCGCTTTTAATCACTGCAAGTAGTTTATTAAGAACAACTCCGTTTTTCTAAAACACCAGACAAATAAAACGATAAGCAGATTTAATTATATCCAATTTTTAGATTTTTTTCAATACAAATCTCTCTATCAGCCGGCCATTTTAGTGGCCAGAAATGTATGAATATTAATTAGTTTATCCGCAATTTTGTCCCTGATTTCTGGTAATGATTTTCTTTTTTTCATATTACCTGTCATACCTGACCGTCTCTATAAAGATAATGAAATTTTGGCATGCTTTATTTGTTTGTCGAGGATAAATATCTTAAGAGTCAATGTCTGTAATGGTCGAAAATAGCCGGACAGCAGTGAAAAATCGAATTTGCTCATATTATGCCTAAATGATCTTTGTGGTAAGACATTTTCAGAAATCCAACTTTTAGTCCTGGGCGCCTTTTAATTTATTTCTCGAGAAATCGCTAAAAGTGGATTTTGGGGTCCTGACTGGCTTGGCCACCCTGTGTTAAACAAGAAAAATGTATTTTTTTCTCGGCGTTCGTACGGCTTCGTGTTTTATTCTATCTAAACAATGTTTTTGTTCTAGCAACGACACACTCTTCCTTATAAACTTAGTGCAAAAATTGTTTTGCTAATGCACGTTTTGAATAAATTACGGAATTTTCAATGGACCCTATTGATAATTGACATACTAGTGGAACTAATGGAAGAACATCAATATCAAATTAGTTTTAAAAACATTCAAAGTAGGCAGTTTATTCACGGTGAAGGATCAGGTCCCTAAGGAGTTACGTTCGTGTGTTGTATATACATTTTACTTGTGCAAGCTGTAATGCTTGTTATGTCGGACAAACAATTCGCCACTTTAAGACACGCGTCCATGAAAACCTCTCACGTGAATAAACACATTAACGCCTCGGCGGAGTTCCGTGAGACAGCTTCTACTCAATGTTTTACTATTATTGACTCTAGGAGCACTGAAAATCAAATTCGTCTTATAGAAGCCATGCATATCAAATGGCAAAACCCCGTGCTCAACAAATAAGTAATGCACGCCAAACTTTCTTTGTCTTTATAATTTCGAATATAGTTGTATACTTAACACATATTACGTGCACTTTTTACTCGTAGTTTAAACACTGATGATGGCGTAAGTGCGCCGAAACATGTCTGGGAAAAATAAACATTTCAAGATGGATATAATGATATCAAGGTAGACGGTGAATCAGTGATCCACCGTCTACATTAATATCATTATATCCCATCTGATGACGTCACCATGGCTGATCCACACTCCACCGTGATCCACCGGTCGCAAAACCCCCATTTCGTATACTACAAAAAAATTAAGTATCAATTTTAAGGTGCTACAATTTTCATATTATTACACACCGATGCAGTCTATATATACTTCCATTTTCATTTAGATAGATAGATAGATAGATGGATGGATGGATGGATGGATGGATGGATGGTTTATTAATAAAGCTATAGCAACCCGTAGGTTGAATTAAAGCAAAATTTACAATTGATAATATAGAAAATACAAAAACTAACACACTAATGATAAAACTATATATAAAATGATACATTATATTAACGATAAAAACTATAAAACCTAAGAATTATAAAACTATAGATGCAAATGTACAAGTATATCCTAACCTTAAATTATTACTACTTATGCTTTAAGAGCATTATGAATTTAAAAGCTATTTCTAAATCTCTTAGTCTTAAAAACAGGTTTAAATTTTCTCAAGTTTCTTAAATTGTAACTGTAAGTACTGGGTTCAGGTAAAAGCTTATGTAATTTATTGACCTTATTTTCTATAACGTTCTTAAACAGTTTATCAGTAAGTTCTTTTCTGCGATCTGATAGCATGCCAAAGTTGGACAGATTTAAGGCTTCCTCATATGAGCAGGTAGGATACATCAAGCTCATTTATATAACAATGTTTTGTAATTCCTCAGGCTAAAACGTTGATCAACGGTGTGACAGACGACGCTGCAGTTTATAAAAAATGCAGGTAGGTCCCTATGAGGATAAATGAAAGCCCCCTATTGTGAATTCTGTTTTGAGTTGCTACATTCAGATATTGCAGGTATACTTTTTTAAAAACAATTTCTTGTTGTATTTTTAGAGCTGATCTTAAGTGTACAGTCACCGTGCATGTAACAAATGAGGATGGGAATGCAGTAAAGCCATTCATTGATGATTTGGGTGATATTGTGAAAAAGTACACAACGACTGTTGGTAAGGGCCTTGTCCAATGTTATCGTCTATTTGGGTTCCTTGTGTCTTGCTTCGTGCTTAGTCTCTATAGGTCAGAACCACTCCCAGCCCCACTGCCCCTCCCCCCTCCCTCGCTGCCTTTCTCCACCCCTCCCAGTGGATCCCACTATTGTACCTTTGACAGTGCATACCATTCCATCTCTTCCAGTTCCCAAAACCGATATCGTGATGGAAGGTCAAAGTCACAAAACAGATGAGCTAGAGGTTAAGTGGGAAATCCATGACGACAAAGACTTTTCAATGTTCCAGTATTACAACGTCTCATGTTCTCCAAGGACGTTCCCATCATCTGTAGTTTACGTTAGCAATGAAAGATATGATTTGACAGCAAAGTTCGGCAATCTACAACCCTATACTGTCTATGACGTTACAATTAAACAGTTCTTTCTTGGCGGTGCTTACAAGTCATTGACAATAAATGTCACAACTAAAGAAACAAGTAAGTGATGATAACCTACAATCTTTGACAAAAGTAGTTGGCACGACGCTAGTAACTTGTAGTGACTACTTTATAATTACCCCTCTTCCCCATCAATGTTGGTGTTAATTCCCTCCTCTCCCCCCCCCCCCCCCCCCCCATGTTGGTGTTCAATGATAGCGCATTGATAGGTCAACAACATAAACACCAAACAATGATGACCCACCCTCAACACTACCAAGTAGGATGCCGAGTAATATCAAAATTTCAGCAATGCTACTTTAACAAATTTACGATAGTTTCGTGTGGTATGTCCTCTTATTTACCACGGTTGGCGTCATCGCATCGTCTAAATTGTTGTGGATCCTCGTCTCGTGGATTCACATCAATTTAGACGATGAGATACTCGAGTGACGAGTATTTCTCGTTGGTTGACAAACATGAGCGTACGTTAATCATCTTTAGAGTTAAGAAACTGACTAACGAACGAAACTGTCTCAATATATCAACATCGCTTTTTTGTAACAAAATTCGTTTTTTGTATCTTCTAGCACCTGGCCCACCCACTGATGTACAAGCAACCAGTGTGAACGCGACGTGTATAAGGCTAGAATGGAAAAACCCTACAGCTCCCATTAGAGGTATGATCAGAGGATTCCTAATCGATTATGTTCCATCCAAAACACCCTCTGTCGGTCCATCTCAAGTTGAATTCCCTACAAACATGCAACAGTCCTACTCGAAGGACGTCTGTGGGCTCACAAGTGAAACAGAGTACAGCTTTAATGTTAGCGCAAAGACGATTGCCAATGGGAAAAGCGCAGATACTGTCATAGGATCTACTCTTGGCCAAGGTAATATTATTACTATATATATTTTTTAATCTGTTGTTGTAACTGTAGTTATTGTTATTATCTTTTTCATCAACATAATATACATTACAAAACACATGTTAACATTTGGTCAGGTAAAATTTCATGCTAGACGTCCCGCATAAAGGCCAATACATGTACAAACAGGCAGAAATTCGACTAAAAAATCTTTTTTTTTAAATCTTTTCTCGAAATAATTATTAAAGCCAATCGATCGATGAGCACCTTTGTAAAGCCCATACAAACTTAAAGTATATAGTATTGTACAGTATATATTGTATA